>JAOPSE010000084.1:9008848-9231981 GCA_029449295.1 Zea luxurians
CTAGAACGAGAACAAATGTCAAAAACAGAACTAGAAGCAGCCCAAAAGAGCTAAGTGCACTCTGATCTTTAGTTTGGGTTGTTCCTATGTTTGGATACATTCTATATGACCTTTGCAGGGTGTTGGAACTCCGACATATCAATCTAGATCAAGTCAAGCTGACTTGAGGTTTTGAAGTTCCACATTAAATATCAAGACGTGCCAAATGCTAAAATTGGGTAAAGCGCAAATAAAGGCACGAGGTATGTTTCCAGACCTAATACATTGCTTTTGAGCACTAACATGGTTTGTCTGAGTGCTGGAAACAGAAAGAAAAGAAGAAGAGAAAAGGAAAAGTGTTGGCTATGAGCAGCCAATTTCAGCTCGGCTTGGCACACCGGACTTTCCGGTGCGCCAGGCTGAACTCTGTTGAACAGGTCGCTCTCGAGAGGAGTCGGCGGCGTACGGCTATAAATCACCGGACTGTCCGGTGGTGCACCGGACTGTCCGGTGAGTCGGCTGCGGCGAAGTCGCCGCTCTCGGGAGAAGTCTGGCGACGTTCAGTTATAATTCACCGGACTGTCCGGTGGTGCACCGGACTGTCCGGTGAGCCAACGATCGACTGGGCCAACGGTCGGCCGCGCAATCCGCGCGTGACGCGTGGTCGAGCCAACGGTCAGATGGGGGCACCGGACTGTCCGGTGAGCACCGGACAGTGTCCGGTGCGCCAACGGCTCCCAGACTGCAACGGTCGACTGCGCCAATTTTGGAAGGAAATCGGGCACCGGACAGTGTCCGGTGGTGCACCGGACTGTCCGGTGCGCCAACCGACAAAAGGCAAGATTTGCCTTCCTGGATTGCTTCCAACGGCTCCTAGGCCCCTTGTGCCTATAAAAGGGACCCCTAGGCGCCTCAAGCAATATACAAGTGCAGCCAACAAGTGTAGACATCACTCGGATCAATTCTCTCTCCCTCTCGTGTATATCTCTCTAGTTTGTGTAGAAGGCAAAGCTATAAGCCTTTAGAGAGTGGAGAAGAGCTGCTGAGAGCTAGAGCATAGTCTTGAGCATATTGTTACTCTGCCGGAGTGCTGTCAAGAAGATTGTAAGCAGCCGCGGCTCTGTTGTAACTACCTCAACATAGTGGAAGGCTCTATCTGTCTGACTGACAGATCTGAGCAAACGGAGGAAGGAGTTGAAATAGACTCCAAGCCTAGGTGTGGCTAACTCCAACGAGGACTAGGCAAGCATTTCAGGATTAGCCAAACCTCGGGATAAATTCCTGTGTCCACGTGCTCTGCTCTGTGTTATGTGCTGATTCTCTGTCTTATTCAGTTCTTACTTCTGCACTTCACTGCTTACTTGTGGTACTAGCTCTCTTTGAAGTGCAGGATATTCTTAAGACAGGAACTTCAATTCTGCTGCAACCTACTCGAAGAGTTCTTCACTCCACTGCAATCCTGTCTTCGAGTAGAGTAAGATTTAAGTTTTAAAGTGATAATTTTTATTCGCCTATTCACCCCCCCTCTAGGCGACATCCAGATCCTGTTCCCGAGCCAAAGGGAACTTTCAAATGCCGAATCTATGAATGACATGCTCAGTTATGAACTCAATTACCTCCCTGTGTGTCATGTTCTTCAGGGCAACAGCGTCAGTCCATTTGTTAAAGAAGTCAGTGGCAACTAACACGAACCGATGCCCTTTCGATGATGAAGGATGAATCTCTCCTATAAAGTCCAATCCCCATCCTCTGAAAGGCCAATGTTTGATGATAGAATGTAATTCGGCTACGGGGACCAACTGTAGGTCGCCGAATTTCTGACATACTTGGCACCCCTTGTAGTACTTGAAACAATCAGCTATCATGTTGGGCCAGTAGAACCCAGATCTTCGTAATAACCACTTCATCTTCGGAGCCGATTGATGGGTGCCACAAATTCCTTCATGTACTTCAGCCATGGCTAATATAGCATCACTTGGGCCCAAGCACTTAAGTAGGATGTCATCGACCGTTCGGTGGTATAGTTCATCACTCCTTAAAACATACTTGAAAGTCGTACGCCGAACGTTCCTATCTGCCCTGACACTGGGATTTCGTAGGTAATCAACTATGGGTGTCCTCCAATCAGTTTCATCAGCTTTGTTATCAACCGATTTTTACCAGGAGGATTTCCCTGGCTACTCCGGACGGTCCGGAGCCCTCAATCGGACGGTCTGCGGCCTGGAGAATTGGCGCTACGCCGGTTATCAGATTTTCGGTGTTGTTAAATTTCCCTCGCTTTATCCAATAACCTGATGCATCTTGTGCCAAAATTTTAGCTCTATGATTCTCAACCCTAGAGATGTGCCAAATGCTGAATTTATAAAAAGAATGAATTACGCTCAACATTTTTCAAGGTAACTATTTAGAGTACCATCGAAACATTGATACTCTTCTAATACTTGTTGGACAACTAGCTGAGAATCACCAAATGCCTTCACATGTTTTACTCCCATACAACATAAAAGCTCCAAGCCAAACAAAAGGGCCTCATATTCGGCTTGATTGTTAGTGCAATAAGTTTTTAATCGGATAGAGAAGTCGAAAGAGACATCACTTGGTGAAACAAGCACGATGCCAATTCCTTATCCTTCATTGAAAAACGATCCATCAAAATATAAAATCTAGGGAGTAACAGTGAGATATGATATGTCTAGTTTGTGAGTATCATCAATCCAATGTTCAACAATAAAATCTGCTACGACCTGGCCTTTCATAGATTTCAACCGTTCATAAGCCAAGTCATATTCTATTAGTGCATAAGCCCATTTACCAATTCTACCACTCGTAATCGGGTTTTTCAACATGTATTTGATCACATCGGTTTGACCAGAAACGGTGCAATGACTAGACAGCAAATAACATCTACACTTGGTGCATGCATAAAATAGGCATAAGCATAACTTCTTGATGAAAGTGTACCTTGTTTCAACATCCACCAGCCTCCGACTTAGGTAGGTTACCACATGCTCCTTTCCTTTGGTCTCTTGTGTCAGAACAGCTCCAATAACTTTTTATTCAGCTGCAATGTATAACCTGAACAGTACTCCTACCTATGGTGCTTTTAACACAGTAGCCGAAGACAAATACTTTCTAATGAGATCAAACGCTTCCTGCTGTTCTGCCCTCCAGGTGAATTCGACATCATTTTTAAGCCGAAGGATAGGAGTGAAGGCATCAATCTTCCTGGCTAGGTTATGTCACACCTCGGTTTCGGGGGCACCAAGACCCGGGCGCAAGATAATCACCAGGTGTGCTGGGACCAAGTCTCACACATATGATGAATAGTGGTACAGAAACGAATGTCATATCTTTACTATATAATAGGAGTTCTATACAAAATAAATAAATAATTACATCATAAGGAGACAGTGATCCAGCAACCCAAAGTTGACTGGGAGACGACGGCCTAGACCTCTCACGAACTCATCACAGCATCCTCCATGCGCCTCATCCTACGGTACCTGATCTTGATCTGTGGGCGGTGTGAGACAGTAAGAGTGAGCTCACATACGTTCATCGCTCAACAAGTTGTGGGGAATAATGTGCATGAACTCGCCAAAGGTGGGAGCTCACGTGAAGTATAAGGCTTACCAAAGAGGATGGTTGAAGCTGAGCATTGCTTTTAAAGTTGGTCAAAATTTTATTAGCAATTACTAAGTATAAGTAGATACCAACCTAATTAAATAGTAGAACAAAAGTGATAACAACACCTGTGATGCAATGCATATGACAAATTGAATTTAGTTCCATAAATTACTCATGTGAGGGTCTGAGCTGCTCATGACCGTGAGCACGGCTAGTACACCAGTTCTACACTCTGCAGAGGTTGCACATCTTTACCCACAAGTCGTGTTACCCATTTGCCACGGGGTTGATCGGACCCCATACACCTCTACCAAGGAAGCGAGACAGGGTACCACTACGAGGCCTTTACAAAGTTCCACTAGCTTCAGAAAACCCGCTACAGTTTCTAGGAAGCTCCAATGCAGGGACCCCTCGCCTGACCGCCATCGCAGCAAAATCAACCCAAGGGCCTCCCTACACTGACCACTCCCCTACTGCCCTTGCCCCTTTCGAGTAAGGTAGTCCTCCACTAGCTTTCCTAATTAGTCAGCCAAGGGCGTCCCATTCCACCTTTGTGGTAGCACTGTTTTCCCAGGTGGTCGCTCCATGTTCCAATTAACATAATGATCTTATCATGAACAGTAAATAACAAACTGATAATAAAAGTATGGTCATGAATAATGTGTATCTCCATACCCAAAACCACATAAAGCAATAGCAGGTACTACCCAAAAATTCAGTGGTAAACAAGGTATAAAGATAATCAAACTAGGGTAACCTATTAGGTCCCATAAAAATTAACCTATGCAGATCATTATGATTAAAAAGAACATGAGTGGGCAAAAAGAAGTGATTAAGGGCACAACTTGCCTAGGACTTCAGATTTCAGGTACCAACTTGCTCTTCAAGTGACACGTGGCCTCACTACTAAACGTAGCAATACAGACAGACATGTTATAGGTAAAATTAACATCACACCAAACAGAAGAATAAACTGCGTAATAATAATCTATGCGTCGTAACGAGATCGTGGGTTCAAGAATTACCAAAATCGGAGCTACGGTTAAAGAGTTATAATTTATAGAAGATCTATGTGATTTAAATATTAAACTATATTATAAATTGATTAGTATTCACCATATGAGAGAATATTCCATAATAATTAACCCAACTTTAACCTTAATTATAACTTGACTAGATATCATATTTTAATCAAATTATAGTTATGGATAGGTTAGCTTTGGTTTAGAAAAGTTAATCTAGTAGACATAGGTTAAATAAATATCTAACTATAAAATTATGTGATATGGTATAATTAATGTTGCTACTGCATAGTAAATATTCATATGAAGCTAACGTGACTTGAACGGAACAAATCAGAATTAAAACAAAGAAGTTATGGATTTCCGAAGTTTTAAGTGTTGGATAAAGTGCATAACTTTTAATCCCCATTTCATAACAAAATAAAGTTACTAGATGATAAACAATATTAATATGAATTTAATGCAACTAAAATAGATTAATTTGGAGTTAAAATGGTCAAGATATGAATTATCTAAATTTTTATCCATTTTTATATACCTTTTTATGCATAAAATAAACTTCATGTGTGATTTTGTAAAAACCAGGGACCTGCTTATGATTTGTATCAACAGAAAAAGATGGCGGGCATCAAATCAAATAAACCTAGGGTCTCTTTTGTTATCCAACCACGCCGAAGGGGTATCCCCCAATCTCAGCCGTTGGATTCACCACCTGTGGTCGAGATTAGATCGCTTTAACATTTAAATCAATCGGTTATATGGGCCGCCAGATTGGCGATCCATGGACCACACTATTCCATCAACCCGATGCGATCCAAGCCACACGCTCACCATCCAAGGGCCCATATTGGTTTGATCCACGGCCACGGACGCGGGAATGACCCAGACCATCGGATTTGCCCTGAGCGGCCAGATTCCCACTACACCAAAATAGTAAACTTCCTAGAGCCTAAACCAATGGAAGTTAGGCCTAAACTCTAGGAAGTTAGCGAAACTCTCGGAAGTTAAGCCATCCCGTCGGAAGTTTGGCTCTCAAAAATTTTTTGTCGGAAGTTAGCTTAACTTCCTAGAGGGCTCTAGGAAGTTAGCTAACTTCCTACGGCCTGCTAAGCCTCTCAGAAGTTAGTAGATTCTCGAAAGTTAGTAGTTTCACGCCGTCAGCACCGTCAGCTGGCTAACTTCCTACGAGTAACTTCCTACGGCTTAATGTAGCCTCTAGGAAGTTAGCTGGCTAACTTCCTACGGCTGACTGTAGCCCCTAGGAAGTTAGCTGGCTAACTTCCTACGGCTGACTGTAGCCCCTAGGAAGTTAGCTGGCTAACTTCCTACAACTTACTGTAGCCTCTAGGAAGTTAGCTGTCTAACTTCCTACGGCTTACTGTAGCCTCTAGGAAGTTAATTTGGCCAGCATTACAAATGCTGTTTATATTTTACACCACATTCCACAAAATAACAAATATATCAACAACTATATAGCACAACAGATTATCACATAAAACATCTCACACACAATCACATAACAATATTTAAATCCATAGTCTCATCAATTATTACATCACAAAAGTCTCATCCATAGTCTCATCATCACAAAAGTCTCACAAATATCATCATCGAGTACTAATAAAAGACAATATCTCATACATAGTCATAATAAAAGTCTCAAGTATCAGAACACAATAACATGGAAGCTCACGGTCACCGATCACCATCGATACCTCCACTATTCAAGAGGGTTTCGACAAAGTCTAACCCGTCCTCTTGTTCATGCGTCGGCAAGGTAGCTGGAGGGGTCTAATATACATGTACAAATGACATTTGCTCAGTTACATCAAAATATAACTAACAACAACTAAATGATGATAAATATGCATACCTGATGTTCGGTAGATGGAGATGTAGGTATAGGTGGAGGTGAAGACAAAGGATAATGAACGGGAGGTGGTGGTGGGGGGGCACCGGGACATGTATCCCTTAGGCCTGTGCTAGTTGCTACAAATTTGTCGAACTCATTCACATCAGCGTTTTAAATCAATACATGTCTTAAAGTGAAAGCTATTATCTTTTGAACTTACTTGTATGAGTGTTTGCTGTTGCTGAATCTGTGTAGCATAATATTCATGTTGCGCAGCTTGTTGCTTCAAGTAATCCTGATGTCGCCTAAGTTCTTCTCGCAGTTGCTCCACTTCTGCTGGATCTTGAGTGGAGCGACGGGAGCTACGAGCAGCAGACCTCGATGAACCTCCACGCTGAACCCTAACCTGGCTCGACTCGATGACGTTAGCAAATATTGTGTACCTACAAAACAAGTAACATCACGACAGGATTAAGAATACATGTATTGCACTCAACCAATGAAACAATATAAGATATGTAGAGTCCTCACCTTCCATGAGCTTTTCCACCACTTGCATACACAGCCTGAGGATCAATAGGTGAGGTCCTCCAGTCATAGTCTGGTCCATGCTGACTAGTCATCGCCTCGCCATATGCAGCCTCATACAAAAGAACAATGCAATCTTACATACAAAAATCCATATAAACAGAACCTACCAAACATTTCCAAACACTCACCACACGATCTGTTGCCTTTTTGCTGCACAACACATCTGGATTTGCAGGATCTGGTCCTCTGTGCCCCCTAAGGTATATTTGAACATCACTGGGCACTGCACCAGTGCTAGCTTCCTGTATGTACATTTGACAAACACTATAACCAGAAATTACAGCAAGTCAACTACAATCAACGAAAATGGCTTAAACTGTACTTATCATTCGTTTTGCCAAACGAAAGTGATCATCACCTCCATACCTGTGATATGACTCGGTTCCACGATTGGAACTGTGTCGCACAGACTTTGCCTTGAATTCAGCCGAAGCCCAGTAACGACATAACGCATGCCAAGCAAATAAACTGTATGCCATGAAATCATGAATGGACCACAAATATGCAACTCGGAGTGTGAATCTCTCCTTTTTGTAGCAATCGTATGCTTCAACACCTTCCCATAACTTTTTGAGATCATCGATCAAGGGTTGCATCATCACATTCAGCCCTTTCCCAGGATGGTCTGGTCCAGGAATAATTAGGGAAAGAAACATGTAATCATATTTCATGCACAGATGAGGTGGAAGGTTGTATGGAATAACAAATACAGGCCAACAAGAATATGATGCTGCATTTGTATTGAAAGGTGTAAACCCATCTGTTGCCAACCCAATTCGAATATTTCTCGCTTCACTAGCAAATTCTGGATCAAAGTCATCTAGAGCCTTCCACGCATCACTGTCAGATGGGTGTGTCATCACATGAGTGTCCTCTCGTTCATGTTCTTTGTGCCATCTCATGTGCCTAGCTGTGTTTCTCGAAAGAAACAAATGCTTAAGACGAGGCGCAAGAGGCATGTAACGAAGTTGCTTTTGAGCTATCTTTGATGTGACCATTTCACCATCATCGTTTTTTACCTCTACATATCTCGACTTGCCACACTGACACTTCTTATCATTCTGATGATCCTTCCAGAAAAGCATACAATTATCTGGACAAACATCGATTTTTTGATAGTCCATACCTAGACCAGAGAGCAGTTTCCTGCATTGATACACGTCTTTCGGCATCTTGTGATTTGGTGGAAACACTTCGCTGATTAAGATCAAGAGCTCGTTGTAACAATTGTTCAAGAACACGTACTTAGACTTAATAGCCATAAGTCGAGTCACGAAAGCAAGGATGGAAACTTTTGTGTGTTCATGCAATGGTTCTTCTGCAGCCTTAAGGAGGTCAAAGAACTTTTTAACATCTGGAGGTAGCTCCTTACTATGTGGTGGAAACACAAAATTAGGATCCTCCCTTAAATCTTGAAGCATCTCTTCCATTCTATCATATTCCACGTCATCATTGTTGTGGGCTTCAAACACATTTTCACGGGGCAACTCCTCGCCGTGATACACCCAGACTTCATAGTTAGGCATGTAGCCATATTTGCAAAGGTGCCCCGACAGAGTTCTCTTGTCTTGGCATCTACAAACCCAACACATACTACATGGACATCGCACATCCGTGCCTCTTGACAAAGCAAAAGCACGATCAATAAAATTCTCTGTCGTTCTTATCCACTCCATCAAGGGATGATTCATATGCCAACCTTCATACATCCATCGACGGTCCTCACCCACCATATTTGATGCTAAAATAAAATAACACGTGATTTATAAATTTTCACGATAAGCTTAATTAACCTAACTATATGCAGCGGTTAGTCACCATATTATTAATCAAACATAAACTTAATTTTAGCCATAACATACAAGATTAATTTTAGCCATAATATACAAGATTAATTTTCATCGAAGGTCCTCACCCACCATATTATTAATCAAACATAAACTTTATTTTAGCCATAACGTACAAGATTAATTTTAGCCATAACATACAAGATTAATTTTCATCGAAGGTCCTCACCCACCATATTATTAATCAAACATAAACTTAATTTTAGCCATAACATACAAGATTAATTTTAGCCATAACATACAAGATTAATTTTCATCGAAGGTCCTCACCCATCATATTATTAATCAAACATAAACTTAATTTTAGGCATAACATACAAGATTAATTTTAGCCATAACATACAAGATTAATTTTAGCCATAACATACAAGATTAATTTTCATCGAAGGTCCTCACCCACCATATTATTAATCAAATATAAACTTTATTTTAGCCATAACATACAAGATTAATTTTAGCCATAACATACAAGATTAATTTTCATCGAAGGTCCTCACCCACCATATTATTAATCAAACATAAACTTAATTTTAGCCATAACATACAAGATTAATTTTAGCCATAACATACAAGATTAATTTTCATCGAAGGTCCTCACCCATCATATTATTAATCAAACATAAACTTAATTTTAGGCATAACATACAAGATTAATTTTAGCCATAACATACAAGATTAATTTTAGCCATAACATACAAGATTAATTTTCATCGAAGGTCCTCACCCACCATATTATTAATCAAACATAAACTTAATTTTAGCCATAACATACAAGATTAATTTTAGCCATAACATATAAGATTAATTTTCATCGAAGGTCCTCACCCACCATATTATTAATCAAACATAAACTAAATTTTAGCCATAACATACAAGATTAATTTTAGCCATAACATACAAGATTAATTTTAGCCATAACATACAAGATTAATTTTCATCGAAGGTCCTCACCCATCATATTATTAATCAAACATAAACTTAATTTTGGGCATAATATACAAGATTAATTTTAGCCATAACATACAAGATTAATTTTAGCCATAACATACAAGATTAATTTTCATCGAAGGTCCTCACCCACCATATTATTAATCAAACATAAACTTAATTTTAGCCATAACATACAAGAGTTTAGCATAGCTAAACTATATGCAGCGGTTAGCCAATAAAGTTAATTAACCTAACTACCTACGACATTATTTGAGTAAACTCTCGGAAGTTAGCACATTGAATAAAAAAATAAAAAAGTATAAACACGGTACCTGACGGTTGCAGCGGGTGCGGATCGATGATTTGGGTCAGGGACGTCCACGGCGGGGTCGATGGCTGCGCAGCGGGCGCCGACGGGCGGGGTGGACGGGGGGCGGGGCGGCCGTGCGCACGAACGCCAGGCACTACCGGGGGTGGGCGCTGCCGGGGCGGGCTTCTCGTGGATGGGCACTACCGGGGGTGGGAGAGAGGTCGCTGGGTGGGAGCTGCCGGGGGCGGGCGCTGCCGGGGCGGGCTCCTCGGGGGCGGACGCAGGCGGGCGGCGAATCCTCGGTGCCGGGACCGCGGCCGCGGTTAGGAGAGCCGTGGCGGCGGCGCTCCTCGGGGCTGGGCCAGCGGGCGCGGCTGGCGGGCGCGGCCGGCGGGCGCGGCCGGCGGCGGCCGGGGCGGGCGGTGGCCGGGAAGCAGGGCGGGGGCGGCGCGGCCGTAAAAGAGAATGGCGTGCGGGCGTATGAGATAGATATTTTGGGAAAGGTGAGAGAAGAGGGAGCTAAAAGCTAAAAACGTAACTTCCTAGAGTCTAGGAAGTTAGGTAACTTCCTAGAGTTTATGCTTTGCCTCTAGGAAGTTAATTAACTTCCTACAGCCGGCTATAGGAAGTTAGATTTTCGTTTGACCAGTCAACAGATGAATCCTAACTTCCTAGAGGAGGCCGTAGGAAGTTAGCTGGGCAGCTAACTTCCTAGAGCCAGCCGTAGGAAGTTATGTTTTCGGTTGACTGGTCAACAGCTCAAAGCTAACTTCCGAGAGGAGGCCGTAGGAAGTTATCTGAGCAGCTAACTTCCTAGAGCCAGCCGTAGGAAGTTAGCTATTCTATTGGCTTGTGAACGGATGAAACCTAACTTCCTAGAGGTGGCCGTAGGAAGTTAGTTAAGTTTCTACGGTTTTGTAACTTCCGATAGCTTTTATAAAAAACTGTAGGAAGTTCTGTTTATTTCCTAGAGGTATCAGTTGCCTCTCGGAAGTTATGTATTTCCTACGGTTTTATATAAAAGCTGTAGGAAGTTACAAAACCGTAGGAAGTGTATGATTTTGGTGTAGTGTCCCCCAATCAGATAGGTACATCCTGGAGTGATCTGGACCGCCCAATACTTGATCTACGACCACTCGTCTTTCTTCCTTCCTGTTACCAAATACAGCGACGCACATCCACCATGGCAGCGACCACGACCGTTGAAGTAATGCCCCGACAACCCGACGCCCCAGACAAAAATCCAAGGAGTGCTACGCAGTGTGTGTGGCATGGCGATTACTATGGATGCCTTCATACCGTGATTCGAGCAGCACAGAGCCCTCACATCGGTGCACGGCGGCACGACCGGTCTCTGTTGAGAAATTGAGCGCACACTGAGGCCACCTGCCCCAACCGTCCCCCTAGGCATGGAACGCAGGCGAGCGCGGTACTCGCAGGCCATTCCCCAAACATAGTGCAACCACATAGGTAGTGGAACACGCGGATGGCGGCTATGCCGTGAGCTCCACATCCGGCGAGCACCAATTCCACCACTCTGGCCATGAGGAGACAGCCCGCCATTGTTTGGAGGGTCAAGGTGGTCGTGGGCTAGTTTTATGCACGGGGACGAGGAGTACAGGCCGGGTTGTTTCAACCACCCGGCGATTTCGGCGGGGTAGGCTCGGCGAGGGGAGATCCCCAGCGAAAGCGACGCGCCATTGGAGATGACGACAACCTGATAAGGAGGCCCCACCAACCAGAGACAGGGCAGATCAGCAGCGCGCACGCGAGAGGGATGAACGGCTGACAAGACGGGCCCACGCGTCAGGGAGAAAGACTGCATCTCGCACGTGATGGGAGACTGGGCAGCGGGGTGGAGGTTTTGGGCCAGCAAGAGTGGGCCGCCACCCATGCGGGTGAGGGGGGTTTAGGGTTGGCTGGCGCGGTAGCTAGGCCAGAATCAAGGTTTGCGGCCCATGAGCGATTTTTTTTCTCTTTATATATTTTCTTATTTTCTTTCCTTTTCACTTTTAAACCTCAATTTGAATTCAAATGTTGTGGTGAACCTGTACTCAAATTAAAAATACAAAATAAACATACTAGTATGGACATATTATATTTATTACTTATTTATTTTGTATAGCATCTTTCCTTCTTTTCTCCAAACCCCAAATTGTATATTATGTCTAAATTCCAATTTTGGTCATTAATATACTTCTACTAATATTATTATTATTATTATGAAATGCACACACAATAAACTCCAACGTGATGAATAGATTATTTAGATGCCATTAGCTAATTAATCACTTTAAATGTGGTTGTTTACATGTTAAAATAAATAGAGGTCACACAAATAAGGAGATCAACTTGATTCTCATTATTTACTCTTTTGGGTATTATAAATCCTACCCCTTAACAGAAATCTCGTCCTCGAGATTTGTAAAAAGGGATACAGAAGGATTGGTTTGGGATTTTAGCCCGTAACTGGTCTGAGAATGAAGGGTCTTATCTTTCTCAATTATTAGTGGGTGATGAGGAGAGCATAGGTATCCAGCTACTTGTCATGTAGCATATAAGCTGGACAGGTTGAGGTAGAAAGATTATGGCAAGGAAAAGGCTTCATCCAAAATGTTTAAGTCTTGATTCATCTCGAGATTTGCTTTGACTATTATATCCTTGTTGATGTTGATCTTTCTTCTCTGGTCTTGGTCTCATTGATTCGAGGTTAGTGTATATCATCAGGGTCGGGGAATATGGTTAAGCTAAATATGGGTGAGATAGACTACATGAGGTAGGTCAAAATCTGGTTTGATGTTAGGTGGGGATAGACATATTATGCAATCCATCATGACTTTATTGGTTGGGTTAGCTCTTCTGTTCATGGTTGAGTTGGTCTAATGTGCTAAGTTAAGTTAACACCTAGCTAGTAGGGTCCATGTCTTCTACCAGTATTACTAATCTATTTAAGTAGACCACATTAGATTAGTTTAGTAGATGGCTATGAGTTAAATGAGATTAATCAGAATCTGGTTTGGCTATTTTGCTTCTGAATGGTTTGGATAGGTTATGTAACATATTATGTAGGTCAAGTTGTTGGGTATGGCCGAGTTGATCTAAGTCACCAATTTAGGCGTAAGTGAATTAGGAGTATGGCCTTATCTTTTGTACCAGCATTAAGTAACTTACTCTAGATTAGATCATAATAGATTAGATAGAATCTAGATTAGGTCGGTATGACTAGATTAAACTTGTTGGGATCTGATTAATTTATTTAGGGACAAGTAGGTAGATGTGGGCAGGATCAGTTATGATAGTTGAAAATCTTGTGTGCTTATAATTTTATGTCAGTCTATACAGGTTCTGCAACCCAACGCATAAGTCAAGTGCCTGTATATGGCTGAGCTGGTATAGGGAACTAGTTTAGGTTAGATAGATCTACCAGGGTAGAATAAATATTATTGGGGTATGTTATAATCTTTTGAGATAGGATGGACTATATGGTGTAAGTAAGTTAGAATCTCCATTAGGTCAAAACAGAGGGGTTATGCAACCATCGAATGGTTAGGGTAGTTGCATAAGGCCGAGTTGGTCGATCACTCTTAATTTAGTGCAGAGTGAATTAAAACATATTTTATAGGAGTAGAGGCTCATTTATTTTACCACTATTAACTAGTTAAGTGACTGACCTTAGGTTAGCTCAACTTAAGGTTAGACTTCGTTAGGTTGGATTAACCTATTAGATTGGATCAGATCTAGAATAAATTGGTATGACTATTTTAGACTAGATAAGATCTAAATAAATTTTGGATTAGCTCATGGTTGTTATTCTAGAGTGGGATAAATATGCTAATTAGGGCAAGATGAATCCATAAGGTAGAATCTTTTAAGGTCAGTTAGATCTATTAGGATGACATAAGATCTTTTCAAGGTAAGATGAATCTACTAAGGTAATA
The DNA here is from genome assembly GCA_029449295.1 of Zea luxurians. Lineage (NCBI taxonomy): Eukaryota > Viridiplantae > Streptophyta > Magnoliopsida > Poales > Poaceae > Zea > Zea luxurians. The sequence continues at coordinate 9,022,945 of JAOPSE010000084.1, forward strand.
GAGTATCTTTTAAGATAAGATGGATCTATAAGTGTAGGATAGAATCCTTTAAGATGAGATGGGTATTGTTAGGCTAGATACTTTAATGAAGGATAATCTAGTTTGTCTAGTTATTTTTATAAGCAATTTTTTTCTATATGTATATGTAGATGTAATTGTGTACATTACTCCACAACTCATCACACTCAATCAAAGATCCAAATCAGATAAGTATCATAAGAACAAGCATCGAAGTACATAGATACCTATAAAATTAATTTTTTTTGTTCCTAAGAGTAGGTCTCCTATTCCTAAAGGTAACTTTAGGCATAGGATTTCAAAGTGTGAAATCCACTTTTGTCTTTAGAAAAGAAAAGAAAAGATAAGAATAATCAGAGTAAAGTAGCAGTGGATGAGAAAAGATTAAGGAAAGTTTTAGAAAGAATCAGAGTATCAAAGGTAAGTAGATAATGGTTATTCAGTTCTATCTAGGTTTTGTCCTACATTCAACATCCCTCTGATACCACTTCTGTCACACACGGGTTTTGGGGGCACCAAGACCCGGGCGTGAGATAATCACCAGGTGTGCTGGGACTAAGTCTCACACATATGATGAATAGTGGTACAGAAACGAATGTCACATCTTTACTATATAATAGGAGTTCTGTAAAAAATTAATAAATAAATACATCATACGGAGACAGCGATCTAGCAACCCAAAGTTGACTGGGAGACGATGGCCTAGACCTCTCACGAACTCATCACAGCATCCTCCATGCGCCTCATCCTACGGTACCTGATCTTGACCTGTGGGGGTGTGAGACAGCAAGAGTGAGCTCACATACGTTCATCGCTCAACAAGTTGTGGGGAATAATATGCATGAACTCGCTAAAGGTGGGAGCTCACGTGAAGTGTAAGGCTTACCAAAGAGGATGGTTCAAGCTGAGCATTGCTTTTAAAGTTGGTCAAAATTTTATTAGCAATTACTAAGTATAAGTAGATACCAAACTAATTAAGTAGTAGAACAAAAGTGATAGCAATGCCTGCGATGCAATGCATATGACAAATTGAATTTAGTTCCATAAATTACTCATGTGAGGGTCCGAGCTGCTCATGACCGTGAGCACGGCTAGTATACCAGTTTTACACTCTGTAGTGGCTGTGCATCTTTACCTAGAAGTCGTGTTACCCATTTGCCACGGGGTTGATCGGACCCCATACACCTCTACCAAGGAAGCGAGGCAGGGTACCACTACAAGGCCTTTACAAAGTTCCACTAGCTTCAGAAAACCCGCTACAGTTTCTAGGAAGCTCCAATGCAGGGACCCCTCGCCTAACCGCCATCACAGCAAAATCAACCCAAGGGCCTCCCTACACTAACCAGTCTCCTACTGCCCTTGCCCCTTTCGGGTAAGGTAGTCCTCCACTAGCTTTCCTAATTAGTCAGCCAAGGTCGTCCCATTCCAGCCTTGTGGTAGCACTGTTTTCTCGGGTGGTCGCTCCATGTTCCAATTAACATAATGATCTAACCATGAACAGTAAATAACAAACTAATAATAAAAGTATGGTCATGAATAATGTGTATCTCCATACCCAAAACCACATAAAGCAATAGCAGGTACTGCCTAAAAATTCAGTGGTAAACAAGGTATAAAGATAGTCAAACTAGGGTAACCTATTGGGTCCCATCAAAATTAACCTATGCAGATCATTATGATTAATAAGAACATGAGTGGGCAAAAAGAAGTGATCAAGGGCACAACTTGCCTGGGACTTGAGATTCCAGGTACCAACTTGCTCTTGAGGTGACACGTGGCCTCACTACTTAACGTAGCAAAACAGACAAACATGGTATAGGTAAAATTAGCATCACACCAAACATAAGAACAAACTACGTAATAATAATCTATGCGTCGTAACGAGATCGTGGGTTCAAGAATTACCAAAATCGGAGCTACGGTTAAAGAGTTATAATTTATGGAAGATCTATGTGATTTAAATATTAAACTATATTATAAATTGATTAGTATTCACCGTATGAGAGAATATTCCATAATAATTAACCCAACTTTAACTTTAATTATAACTTGACTAGATATCATATTTTAATCAAATTATAATTATGGATAGGTTAGCTTTGGTTTAGAAAAGTTAATCTAGTAGACATATGTTAAATAAATATCTAACTATAAAATTATGCGATATGGTATAATTAATGCTGCTACTGCATAGTAAATATTCATATGAAGCTAACGTGACTTGAACGGAACAAATCGAAATTAAAACAAAGAAGTTATGGATTTCCGAAGTTTTAAGTGTTGGATTAAGTGCATAGTTTTTAATCCCATTTCATAACAAAATAAAGTTACTAGATGATAAACAATATTAATATGAATTTAATGCAACTAAAATGGATTAATTTGGAGTTAAAATGGTCAAGATATGAATTATCTAAGTTTTTATCCATTTTTATATACCTTTTTATGCATAAAATAAACTTCAGGGGTGATTTTGTAAAAACTAGGGACCTGCTTGTGATTAGTTTTAATAGAAAAGGATGGCGGGCATCAAATCAAATAAACCTAGGGTCTATTTTGTAATCCAACCACGCCGAAGGGGTATCCCCCAACCTCAGTCGTTGGATTCACCACCTGTGGCCGAGATTAGATCTCTTTAACATTAAATCAATCGGTTATATGGGCTGCTAGATTGGTGATCCACGGACCGCACTATTCCATCAACCCGACGTGATCGAAGCCGCACGCTCACCATCCAAGGGCCCATATTGGTGAGCCCATATTGGATCACATAGCCCATGCGGGTGAGGGGGGTTTAGGGTTGGCTGGCGCGGCAGCTAGGCCAGAATCAAGGTTTGCGGCCCACGAGCGATTTTTTTCTCTTTATATATTTTCTTCTTTTCTTTCCTTTTCACTTTTAAACCTCAATTTGAATTTTCAAATGTTGTGGTGAACTTGTACTCAAATTAAAAATACAAAATAAACATACTAGTATGGACATATTATATTTATTTACTTATTTATTTTATATAGCATCTTTCCTTCTTTTCTCCAAACCCCAAATTGTAAATTAGTCTAAATTCCAATTTGGTCATTAATATACTTCTACTAATATTATTATTATTATGAAATGCACACACAATAAACTCCAACATGATGAATAGATTATTTAGATGCCATTAGCTAATTAATCACTTTAAATGTGGTTGTTTACATGTTAAAATAAATAGAGGTCATACAAATAAGGAGATAAACTCGATTCTCATTATTTACTCTTTTTGGTATTACAGGTTAGAAATAAACCTCCGTAAATAATTTACCTTGCCGAAGAACTTCTGTACTTCAAGCTTACAGGTCGGAGGTCCCACATTCTAAATGGATTTAATTCAGTCAGGGTCTATCTCTATACCATGTTCATGAATGATGAATCCTAAGAACTTACCAGCCGACACTCCAAAAGCACATTTACGTGGGTTAATTTTCAGACCATACCGACACATTTTATCAAAGGCTTTGCACAAATCAGCTATATGAGAACTAAACTCAGTCGATTTGACTACAATATCATCAATGTAGACTTCCACAGTGTTTCCCAACAGATCGTGAAAGATCAAATTCATAGCCCTCTGATAAGTAGCACCAGCATTTTTCAGACCAAATATCATTGACAACCCACTCAATTAAACCAATGAAGCCTGGACATATAAAGGCCATTTTAGACGCATCTTCTTCGGCCATAAAAATCTGATTATATCCGACATTACCGCCAAGAAAGCTAACAATTCTATTTCCTGACGCATTATTGATCAACGTGTCGGCTTTGGGCACGGGATATTCATCTTTAGGAGTTGCTCTATTCAAATTGTGAAAATCAATACATACTCTGAGCTTACCTGATTCTTTCTTTTCCACCACCACAATATTAGAGACCCATTCTGCGTATCTGCAAGGTCTAATAAAATTAATTTCTATCAGCCGGTGAATTTCGTCCTTTATTCGTGGTAGTAGGTCTGAACAAAATGTTCTAGCTTTCTACTTGAACGGTCTGAAACCGGACTTAATAGGCAGTCGATGCTCTACCATCTCTCGGCTTAATCCTAGCATCTCAGTGTAATTCTAAGCAAAGCAATCAGAATATTCTTTCAATAGATCGATCATTTCATCTCTAGGATCGGTCTCTAGGGTTTTGTTCATAAAAGTCGGCCTTAGAGTTTTACCATCTCCTATATCGATCTCCTCTAAAGGATCGGCCGATGTAAACCCCTGTCCTAATTTGTTGAGATCTCTGAATTCCTCTATTATGTCTCCCATAGAGGAATTAGATGATCTCTGTGTGACGGTGGACCGTCCGATCTCGAGAGCCGGACCATCCGCGACATGGGTTTTATGCTGTGGCGGTCGCTCAGCCTTAAAAGTCGAACTGTTCTACGACAGACCGGACCGTCCGGCCTCAGAGGCCGGACCGTCTGCGACCAGGGACTCATTCATTCTATATGCACTCATCATTTAAACTTTATTTAGGATTTAGCCGATTCTCCATCGGCTCTAGCATTACAGGAATGAATCCTTTTTATCTATACTTATGAACTGATAATCAGAAAAATCTACTCCTGTGAGACATGTAGCAATCTCATAAGTCCAGAGTACAGGGGCATCGGCCACATCAATACAGGCCGATGCATCAGCATGTACTTGTTCTACCTCATCGCCTACCCATTGTAGTAACATTTGATGTAACGTAGAAGGTACACATTGATTAGCATGAATCCAATCTCTGCCTAAGATTAGACTGAATTTTCCTTCTACATTAGCAACAAAGAATGCAACAGTAAGGGTCTTCGTCCCGATGATTAACTCAACGGATGTGACTCCCTTGGCTTTGATCAAACTATCAGTTCCAACGCCGCTGAGGGGTCATGTTGGTCTTGACAAGTTCGTCGTCCAGTTTACCTAACTTTCTACACAATGAATAAGGCATTAGATTTACGACCGCCCCCTGTCTACCAACATTTTAGCAATCGGTATCCCATCAATGTGACCGTGCACGAAAAGCGGCTTTAAATGATTTACCGATTCCTTTGGATTAGTGAAGGTGGCCTATTTAGGACCAAAGTCGAACTGAGCAATGATAGGTTCATCATCGCATAGTACAATCGATGGAGAATGTAATAACATTTACGTCCATACCTAGGTGTTCTAGAGAAGCTTCATAGTCGACCAGGTCTTCCCCCAGTAGGTCGTCCTTCTCCATGGGTGTCAGCACGTCGTTGGAGGTGTCCTAGTGTAATGATGACGGTCCAGACTCAGGGGTCGGTCGGTCCGCGCCCTGTGCAGACGGTCCGACCTTTATAGTTGGATTGTCTGCCATACCTGCAGAGAGCTGCATAATTGTTGTTTTATTTTCTGTTTTTGTGGCCATTTGCTTTTCCTCAACGACCTTTGGTCTCTATCTCTTTTGTGGTGGCGGGTACTGTGGATGTGTGTCTTTGAATATCTTTTCTGCCTCTTTTTTCTAGTTCACCTTTGCTCTCAAGCGTTGTAATTTTCACTTTTGGGACCGTGTCAATCCCGATGGGCACCATTAAGGCATGGAGTATTTTGGATCGGCTATTTTGATGGCAGTCGTATCTTCTTTTTTGTTTGGGTTGGCTGATTCACTAAAAATCATCGGCCCCTCATTATTTTCCTGTACGACGACATCTGTTGTACCTATTCTAATGATGTCCTTTTTGTCATTCTCTCGATTGTTGTAGGTATATGCCCCTTGCCGGATTAGTCGGCCTTTGCGGCCGAGTAGTCTGGCAATCCCGCTGGGCCTGTGTTTGGTGTCCGGATTGAGTCATGTTCAATCGGTCTTGTACTAGAGGTGCCCACCTATTGAATACAGATGCTTGGGGTGGCCCCCAAGTGGGCTACTATGGCATCCCAAATGGATATGGTGGCATAACCCACATTTGATTCGAGGCGTATGGCGGTGGTATGTATGCGTATTGATATGGCATAGGTAGATATGGGGGTGGAGGTGTCCATGGAGGTATGTTAGGCCTCGACTGGACAGTATGACCTTTCGTCTTTTCTGATTAGTGAGGTGGTCCAATCGGTCTTACCTGCTGTTGCTCCTGAATGGGTGCGCGGGGTCGCTTCGTTGGCCGGTCACTTGGGCCGGCCTTCTTTTTTACATATTTGGATAATAATTGATCGAAGGTCGGGCCAGATTTGACCAGCCGACTAGCTGCTTTAAATGTATTAGTTTTCCACGTACCTATCTTTGGTCGTCGTGGTTTGAAGGTACATGGTCATTGCGGGTCTTGAGTGTTGCCGGACCGTCCGGAGATGCTTCAGATCGTCCACGCCTGGATGTCAGACCGTCTGTGATGCACAGTACGGGTTCCCATGCCTGTCCCCTTGTCTACGCTTGCCCCTAGTGCCGGAGGTTGTGATGGTCACCTTCAGGGTCTCCCCTCCACCAGGAGTCTTTTTGGCCACCACTTTCCTGTAAAAAAATTTATTATTTTCATCGGTCTTTCGTGCATCACCGATGATGACTTCTTTGCCTTTTCCCTTATCGGCTGTGCTGGGCCGAATTAGGACCTTTTTGTCCTCGAAGTCGATCACGTTCATTGGGAAGGGCTCCGTGTCTACCTGCATTTACTGAAATTTCAACCGTCCTTCGTTAATGGTCGATTGAATCTGTCGACGAAATACATTACAATCATTAGTGGCATGAGAAAAAGAGTTGTGCCACTTGCAATACGTGCGACGCTTTAGTTTGTCGGTGGATGGAATAGTATGATTTGTCTTAATGTTACCATTTTTGAGCAATTCATCGAATATCTTATCACACTTGCCTACATTAAATGTAAATTTAATTTCCTCTTGTCGTTTCTTCTGAACTGGTTATATGGAGGAACAAGTCGGAGATTTGGCCTGTTTTGGCCAAACCATTTCAGCAGCATATACCTCTGTTGATTCGTCATCTGAGCTACTTTGGTTTCATTCTACTATATGGACATTGTGACGAATTGCTTTGGCAGTTTCTTTGCTTCGTCTTTCACAAGCCAAAGCTCTCTGATGTAATTGTGCTAGTATGAAAAATTGGATGCCTTCTAAATTTTCTTTTAAATAATATCGTAATCCATTAAAGGCTAATCCTGCTAACTATTTTTCTGCCAAATGAATATGAAAGCTTCGGTTTCTTGTATCCCAGAATCTTCGGATGTAATCATTAACCGATTCGTCTTTTGCTTGTTGCAGACCCACTAAGTCTACCAAATCTAACTCATAGTCACGGGAAAAGAAGTGATCATGGAATTTTTGTTCTAAATCTCCCTATGACAAAATAGAATTAGGCGGTAACGTGGCATACCATGCGAATGCGGTTCCTATTAAATATAATGAAAAAACACACACGAAACGCCTTTGTGTCGGCCAATTCTCCTAATTGTGCTAAAAATTGGCCTATGTGTTCGTGTGTACTCTTTCGTTGATCACCTAAAAATTTTGCGAATTCAGGTATCCTAGTTCCTTGTGGGCATGGGTGGTAGTCAAATCGGCTGTCATAAGGTCTCTGATATGACTGCCCCCTAGAGACCATGCTTACTCCAAGCTTAACTCGGAATGCCCCGGCTATTTCTTCCCTCACTATATCAATGGCAGCCGGTGCGAGACCACCGGCTCTCTGGTCAAACATAGGTGAGGTTGATTGGATATTGGCATGTTGTCTTCCTCCCCACTGGTTTGGGTTTTGCGGTGCATTACTATTTACCCTTTATGGTTCATAGGACTGACCATTCCTTTCTGGCCTTTTAGGTGGAGCCGGAAAGTATTCGCCACCACGGGCTTGGTACGCAGTATTAATGGGCTGGTGCATTGTATATTGTGATGGGAAGTATTGCTGAGACGAATGAGGATTTAGGTAACAATCCTCCTCAAACATCCCTGTGCTGGATCGTCCGGTTGAATACGCGGACCGCCCGGCTGCATGTGCAGACTGTCCGGCCATGTGGCCGGATCGTTCGTGGTCGTATGCGGACCATCTACAGTTGTATGCAGACTGTCTGACTGGGTAATCTAGGGTTTGCGTAGTACGTGGCGGTTCGGGAACATATCCTGGTAATTCATTAAAAATAGGATCGGCCGCCACTAGCCCGGACGGTCCGCGCTCTCGTGCGGACGGTCTGGACATATGTAGATCGACGAATTTATCACTGATATGCGTAAGAGGTTGTGGCTGCCTAGGGTACGTTTCTATCGGCATTCCATAAAGGGGTTGTGACTGGTCGTGACGACCTATAACCGATGAATCACGCGTGTTTTCCCCTAACTCAACCTCGTGCGAAGGACAATTTGCAATGTTAGATTTGTCAAAAGCACACACTAGCCTTTTATAATCCTTTTGTATACCCCCTACGATATGTTGCATTTGCTCTCGTTGTTCATTCATGTAAGCTTTAAGGGATTGTAGCTCATTGGTATTACTTACATTAGGGATATCCGTAGTAGGTTGGAGCAAAGCCAGGTCTGTCGCCCGTAGTCGAATGACTTTGTTATTCCTGTCCACCTTGAAGTCGGCCAGGAATTTCGCGTTTGCTTCCTAGATCAGCTGCTCCTGGCGCTCCTTGAACAGGAGTTGTTCTTCTGCCGGCAAGGTTTCCCATGTCAGCTTGATGATATTGCTGGTGGAAACTTTAGAGCTATCCTTTTAAACCGGCCATTGAGGACCGATCTTGATAGGTCTATATGAAATTTCCCTAGTGGAGTTGCCAAAAAGTGTGTTGGCGCCGAACTGGGCGCCAATCACTGTGATGAGAACCGGCGGCGGTGCTCTCTGCACAGGCACGGATGGTCCGTGGCCAGGGGCCAGACGGTCCGTGACCTAGCATAGGGCTCGGGTTCCCTGCCTGACGAGCCAGACGGTCCGCGCCTATAGGCTGGGTGGTCAACGCGTACGCAGGTGCGGCGAGGTTCGCCGGCGGTGCCTGAATCTCGCTCCCGGGAGGGACCCCGTCGGGGAGGAGAGATCCTAGGTGTTGTCTAGGCTCGGCAAGCCGACCTAGACACCTCTAATTGACGTAGAGCTGAAGAGAAGCGAAGAATTTGGGGATTGAAAGACTAAACTAGAACTACTCCTAAATGTACAAGATAAAATGTGAATTGTATTGATTGTAGGTTCGATTGATGATGTTTAATCGACCGTATTCCTTTATATTTATAGGCGAGGGGGGCTGGACACGTTACAAACAAATCTCCCGAGTTAATTCCGCGAATCTAGCCAACAACCATAGCAAGAAACTCGGAACCCTAACTGACTCTGCGCGCGTGGACCGTCAGCGCCACCAATGCGGACCGTCCGGCCCTAGGGCCGGACCGTCCATAGGGTCTGTTTTGGTGCCCAACCGCTCCAACACCCAAGTCCTTAATAGAATCAATCGGTGATTAGCGTAGGTGTTTTGTGAAGTGCTTAGATTAGTTAGACCATATTAGCGCTTGCTCTAGGTTTGTTCCTAGTTATGTGAGTGAGGTTAGAATAACCCACAAATCCATCGATTCTTGCGCGAGCTGTTGTAATATTGTACCGAGTGGGGTGATGCCTTGCGAGACCACATCAATCGTGTTTGAGGTGTGGCCGCCACCATGTACTGGAGGGAACAAGGCCCACAACGTTTCGGCTAGAATTTCGATAGTGAAGATGGCAGGAAGTGTCCGAGAGGACCCCAAAAGCGAAGCACCACTTGCGCGTAGAGAACGCTCGTGACTCTCTATGGAGTTACTCGATCGGGTGCTTGGCACTTGCGTGGGTTTCCCTTTACGTAGGAGCACCGATGAGTATTAGTCAGAACCTTGCGCGGTTCTGGATACCTCGGTAAAAATACCAGTGCATCCACGGGAGTTTGCATTCTCTACATTTAATCTTTAGCTTCCACATTTACATTAAGTACTTAAGTTTTAATCTATCTATTCCTAGTTTAGAATATTTAGAATTGGAACTTAGGTTGCATAACTCCTTTTGCGGTAGAGATGGCAACACTTAGACAAAACCTAGTTTGCACATCATTGTTTAGTTATTTGCATAGGTTTTGTTTAGGATATTTATTTGTGGCCCATATTAGTGAGATTTTTAGAAGTCCTAATTCACCCCCTCTTAGGCGTCCATGCTCATTTCAATTGGTATCTAAGACTGCTTTGGCTCATTTGGAACGTTTTGTCTTTACTGCTAATCAAGCCAACACTTTTTAGAGGAAGGGATGGATATCCATAAGCCATTACACTTCGACGACACTAACTTCTACTATAGTGCTAGAATGGCTTGCTACCTAGAAGAAGTTGATATAGGTGTTTGGAGGGTCACTCGCGATGGGATGAGACATATTAAAAACCCCAATATGCCATCCGTGAGTGATGAAATTGAGATTCATTTAAATGCTCGTGCAAAGAATTGCTTGTTTAATTTTCTTAGCACTAATGTTTTTGATGATATATTTACTCCCAAAAGTGCTAATGAGATATGGCTAAAGCTTCATGAGCTTCATAGTGATAATTATCTATCAAGTGATGATGAAGCTTTGACAAGCGAAGGCAAGTTCTCTTCATCGCTATCTTCTCACAAATGCCTTATGGCGAGAGGTAAATAACATGACCCATCCTCTAGTGATGATGATAGCGATAGTGATGATGAGAATAAACCTTCCATAAATGAACTTGTGCAAGCTATTAAATTTTTTGAGGATGTTCGCACTAAACAGAAAGCTCAATTAAAAGTTCTTAAATCTAAGTTGCTTAACTCTCAAAATTGAAACATTCACAAATTTTAGTTGTGAGCTAACATTTAAACTTGAGCAACTAGAGTCTAAAGCTTCATCCTCAATTACTAATGATAGTTTGATTGAAAGGAATGAAAAACTTAAAGCTAAGTTGGCTAGCTCTCAAGATGCTATTGAAAACTTGCTAGAGAAAATGTAAATTCTTAGCATTCATAATAATGAGCTAACTACTAAGTTAGAAAGCATCGGTAGCATCCCAGGAGCATATTTAATTGAAATTCCTAAAATTATTAAAGAGGATGCTTCTACTTATTTCTTAGACTTAATAGATATTAATTCTAATCCATGCAATCAAGTCCTTGTCAAGAATGTTATTGTAGAAACTTGTTCTGATGAGATTGTTATAGAGAATGAATTGTTAAAGCAATAGGCGGCTTGCCTTGGTAAGGCATTGTACGATAAGAAAGGCAAAGCCAAACAAACCCAACTTCGTCAGGATAACACCAGTACAGGAGTGAACAAGCATGACGAGGGTGAAACCATGGTTTGCTGGCTATGTCATAAGGAAGGCCACAAGTCTTACCAACACAAGGAGAAAACTAGGGGAGAAAAGGAGAAAAAGCCAACAAGCAAGATCTCCAACACCTACATCAACAAGGTGGATAAGAAGACGGCTACACCATACTTAATCAAGAAGAAGAAGAATGGAAAGGTGATAGCCATCAAGGCCATCAAGCAATCCATCAAGGGAAAGGGGGCTAAACGCATCTAGGTGACTAAGGAGATTATCTCAAACATGAAGAGCACCAAGAAGTTTTGGGTTCCGAGAGGGAAGTGAAAAGTCTGAAGGACTTCGAGAAATTTGGAGACTTGGCAAAAATGGGATGCATCATATTAGATCAAGACTATTGCCAGGTGGGTTAGTGTAAATTTTGGACCCAAATTCCCCACTCATGACTAAGATAACTAGAGTCCCCGGAGAAAGACAATGTGCTTCCACTGCAAGTGTTTCATAAATCATTATCCAAATCTTTCAATTGGTATCATTTACATGTCTTCTCCAATCTTTGAATAGGCTATGTCAATTTCACATCTTATGCCCCCATGTTGCCAAATATGCATAAGCTTTTAAATTCTTCATTAGGTATCACTATAATATTCTTTACCATATATATAGTCATAGATTAAGGGGGAGTTAGTCTATTCAATCACGTCTTCTTTCCTCTTGCATGAAATTATTATGTTTTTCCTAAATGGAAGTTTTCGACAGGGGGAGTATGTCTTTTCCGTAAAAGGGGAGATTGCTTTTCAAATTGGGGAGAACTTTCCTTTAAGGGGAGAAATCTTTTTAGAGGGCAAGCCATTTATTGCTTCTTGTATGCTTTATCATGTCTTCATTTTCGGTGTCTAATTTCAAAGGGGGGGATTTTGTGGACCAAAGAAAACCAAAGTTATCAAATACCAAAAAAACACCAATTTAAATTGTTTATGACCTTTCAACTGGGTTATGATCTTTCAAGCTGTTGCTTATGTTTGGTTTCGGTCCTAGATAGGACATATGTGGATGATGGAGTCAGGGGAGGCTTAAGTCCATAATCACACATTGGGGACTAATTGCATATGCAAGAATGTGCTTAATTTCTAAATGACCACACATCTATCAAATTGCTATCTCATTCATCTTGCCTATGCAGATGCATCCATACCAAGTAGATTGTATATTTCAATTTGGTATTTAATATTTGCTTGCTTTGGTTGTGTTGTCATCAATCACCAAAAAAGGAGAGATTGTAAGGAAAATAGACCCTGACCCATTTGACTAAGTGATTTTGGTGTTTGATGACCAACATAACCGGTGAACTAATGTTTTCCAAGTGTTTGTGTTTTATAGTTCACAAGATGCGACACCTCAAAAGAAGACTTGAAAAGACTCTAAGAAGACCTATAAATATTTAACACAAGTACAAGACATAAGACCAAAAGAGCTCAAGCAAAGAAAGTTGAAGAAATAGAAGATGGGCTGAATCTGGGTGCACCAAACCGAGGCAATGAACCAGTTTGCCACGAAGCCACTCTCGGGTTTTCGACGAGCTAGGGCACCGAACCGGGTGAGTGCACACCTGACTAGTCCTAATAGTCAGCAATGACTAGTCAGCCAACGGTCAACTGACATGGTGTGTACTGGACTATACGGGTGGCGCACCGGACCACTACTGTAGCTGTAAGCATCGAACAACTAGCTAACGTGGAGGCAGTAGACCCACGGTCCTGTGGTGCACCGGATCGGTCCGGTGCGGTGCAGACATGTAGGATTTCTCCAACAGCTACATTTGAGTGGGGGCTCTATATATACTCCCTTGGCCGACCATTTGAAGGTGTGGAGATCTCAAGAAGTTTGCCCAAGTGTAGAGACACATTTCCAATAGCTCCATGTCACACCCGAGTTTCGGGGGCACCAAGATCCGGGCGCGAACATAATCACCAAGTGTGCTAGGACCAAGCCTTACACATATGATGACTATATAATAGGAATGTCACATCTTTACTATATAATAGGAATTCTGTACAAAATAAATAAATAATTACATCATATGAAGACAACGATCCAGCAACCCAAAGTTGACTGGGAGACGACGACCTAGACCTCTCACGAACACATCGCAACATCCTCCATGTGCCTCATCCTGCGGTACCTATTCTTGACCTGTGGGAGGTGTGAGACAGCAAGGGTGAGCTCACATATGTTCATCGCTCAACAGGCTATGGGGAATAATGTGCATGAACTTGCCAAAGGTGGGAGCTCATGTGAAGTGTAAGGCTTACCAAAAAAGAATGGCTGAAGCTGAGCATTGCTTTTAAAGTTGGTCAAAATTTTATTAACCGTTACTAAGTATAAGTAGATACCAACCCAAATAAGTAGTAGATCAAAATTGATAACAACACCCGTGATGCAATGCATATGAAAAATTGATTTCAATTCCATAAATTAATCATGCGAGAGTCCTGAGCTGCTCATGACCGCGAGCACAGCTAGTATACCAGTTTTACACTCTGCAGAGGTTGTACCCTGTACCCACAAGTTGTGTATCCCATGTTGCCTGGGTTTGCAAGGCCCTTAGACACTGCTGAGGTGAATGGCTAGGGATCCACTACGAGGCCTTCACAAAGTTCCACTAGCTTCAAAAAACTCGCTACAGTTTCTAGGAAGAGCAATGCAGGAACCCCCGTCAGACCGCCATCGCAGCAAAATCAACACAGGAACCTCCCTACACGCCTACTCCCCTACTGCCCTTTCCCATAAAGGGTAAGGTAGTCCTCCACTAGCTTTCCTAGTTAGTTAGTCAAGGGCATCCCATTCCACCCTTGTGGTGGCACGTGTTTCTCAAGTTAAGCTCCATGTTCCAACTAATATAATGATCTTGTCATGAACAATATGTAAAACAATAGTATAATTGGAACATAATCATAATGTAATATTAATCCCAAAACCATATAGAGCAACAGCAAAAACTACCCAAATAGTTCAGGGGTAAACAAGGTGAAAAGTTAACCAGACTAGGGTGACCTATTGGGTCCCATTAAAATTAATCCTATGCATGATAAAATGATTGTAAAGAACGTTATTGGGTAATAAAAGTGGTCAAGGGCACAACTTGCCTGGGACTTGAGATTCCAGGTACCAACTTGCTCTTCAAGTGACTCGTAACCTCGTGCTAGTCATAGCATTACAAATAAACAGGGTATAGGCAAAATTAACATTACACCAAATATAAGAATAAACTGCATAATAATAATCTACATGTCGCTACAAGATCGTGGGTTTGCGAACCACTAAAATCGGAGTTATGGTTAAGGAATTGTGATTTATGGAAGATCTATGTGATTCAAATATTAAACTATATTATAAATTGATTAGTATACAACATATGAGAGAATATTCTATAATAATTAACCCAACTTTAATCTAAGACATTACTTGATTAAAGGTCATCTTTTAGTCAAATTATAAGATTAGAATACTATATTAATATTAGAAAAGCTAATCCATTAAACATAGATTAATCAATTTAGTTACCTAATTGCAAAGTACAGGTTACCATATAATTAATGTTGCTACTGTGTAGTAAATATTTCTATGAGGCTATCGCAATTTGAATGGATCAAATCGGAGTTAAGGTGTAAAAGTTATGATTTTTTGAATAATTTAGGAGTTAAACATAAAACAAAATGAGTGTTATTTTTATAACTAAGTTACATAGTAAAATAAGGTTACTAAACGATAGACAATATTATCATGAGTCTAATGCAATTTAAACGGTTTAAATCGGGGTTAAAATGAAAAAGATATGGATGTTACAAGTTTGTAGAGCTTTTTAATACTATTTTTATACTAGATTATAAATCCAAGGATCATTTCGTAAATTCCAGGGACCCTGATATAATTACTCTGCACATACTAAGAGCACGAGTTACTTTCCTTTAAACATAGGGGCTTCTTTGCAAAAGAAACGATCACGGATGCCTACATAGGACACGTGGCGCTCCGCGACTGGCCGAAATCGCGCCACACATCGGTACACATGGTGAGGGCGTACGGGATCCGATCCACACAAGATCCCCACCACCGCCCGCACGTGGATGTAAGTGAGATCGCCCTCGGACTGTCAGATTGACGATCAACGGCCTGGATCTAAAGTACTGAAGGGGTATTTGTTGATTTAATCACGACCGTCCATTAGAAGATCCACGGTGCCCGTGAATCGTAATACACAATCTAACCCTAGCCGCTGAAACCCGAATCTACGACCACGATTTATTAAAGCGAAGGGGTAAGGTCGATCCGATCCTAGCCATTGTTTCACAGATCAATGGCCTACATCTACCCGCTACGAACCGGAGTGGCCCTGATCAATCTAGGTTGTCCATCCATGGATCGACGGCCAAGAGGTCATCCTCAACCTTCATCCGATATGGACGATGACACACGGTCACCCAACAGCGGTGGCGCATGCCGGCGAGGTCCACCAGGCGTCACCATGCCCTAATTTCTAATCGGAGGAGGCTATACGAAGCGGACATGATGGCGAAGAGTTTGGCGGCATTATTATCGTGTGGTATGCAGCAGGGTGCCCTGGCCACGCCATGGGGCAGATCCGCGGCGGCGTCCAAGTTAGGCGACAAAGTCCCGGTGAGTCCCATATTCATTCACCCCCGGCAAGCCACGCACACCTGCGCGGTGCGCCATTGATGCCCCCCTGCCACTAAATATGACCGGACCAACGACGAACCCGAAGGTCACCGACAAGCTCGGTTCTTTCTCTCTCTTGCCCCAATGGAATCGCCTGGTGCACGATGGAATCATGAGTTTAGCGATGATGCAGGCACAAGGTTGGTTCGACGTCCATATTTATACACGAATACAGGGGATTCCGACCAGGCGGTTGGAACCGCATCGCGAGCTTCGCGCGGGATTCATGGCGCTGGCCGTTCAACGCGGGCATGAGGAGGAAAGAAGATAGGCCCGACGAAAGGCCCCACGAGTCAGTAGGGTGACAACGCCCACATGAGCAGGTCACTGGCCAAATGGGCCCGCATGTCAGCGCGGGTTGGGCTGGCGGGGACGACTGAGATGGGCCAAAAACGAAGACCACAACCCAGGTGACTATTCATCTTTTCTTTTTTCTATTTTTCTTTGTTTTCATTTGAATTTTTGTTTTATTTCTATTTCTATTTATTTTGAATTTTTCAAATTCAAATTTGACTCTAGTTTCACATTTAATCTCAAAACTAAAAGCACAATCAAAATCCAATATGTGATGCAGTATTCATATTATTTTATTTATTTATTTGTTCATTATCCTACATAAGTAAATACTTTTGGATATGTTTCTCCACATAATTATTTTGAGAAAAATATTTTTGATTGTATAATCTCGATTAAACGATGCTCTAATATTTATCCTTATATAATACTTATCAACTTCAACAAGGGATAATTTACATAAGAATCCCTTTTATTGAATCTTTATTATAAAACATTTATTTTAGGAGGTGTGACTTCAAGAGTTTTTTTAAAAAATATTCTAACTCAAAATCTTTGGAAAATTTTAGATAATTCTCAAAAATGAGATTTTGAGGTGTTACAAACCCTACCCCCTTAAAAGAGATCTCGTCCTCGAGATTGCTAAGAAAAGGGATGTAGCAAGTTTGGTTTAAAATTTAGTTTGCCATATGGTTTAGGGACCAAAAGTTTTGTTCCAAGTTCTTAAATACTAGTTAGTAGATGATTAGGAAAAATATGGACAAAGTATGCCTAGCCATCTTATTAGATCAGATGAGGTACGATTATAGCAAGTATTGGTCGTGGCAAGGAAGAGTATAATAAGGAAAGACTTCATTCTGAACTGTGGATCTTGATTCCTTTTGGAGTTGGATTTGACTCATCTCCTTCCTTGTCGAGGTTGAGCTCTTCTTTTCAGGCCTTGGTCTCATTGAGTCAGGATCAGTGTATACCATTGAAGTTGGGGGAATATGGTTAAGATATATACGAGTGAGATAGACTACATGATGTAGGTCAAAATCTTGTTTGATGTTAGGTGGGGATAGATAGATTATACAATTCATCATGACTCTATTGGTTGGGTTAGATCTCATGCATGCGGCTGAGTTGGTCTAAGGCACTAGTTTAGGTTTAAGTGTATGAGGGGAGAACAAGGTTTATAGGAGTAGGATCCAGTTTATTTTACTAGTGTTAACTTGTTAAGTGACTCACATTAGATTGGATAAGCTCTAGATTAGTATAAGTTGAGTGTGTTATGTCAAATTCTAGTTGGGTGGCTTTGTGTTAGGTCGGACTTGGAAAAAATGATGTATATCATTGAAAACATGTAGGTCAGGCGGGTAAATTAGAATCTCTCTTTTTTTAATAGATAGATTAGGCAATTTATCAAGAATGTGTAGGTCGTTGGTATATGGCCGAATGGGCTGAGTTGATCTAAGTCACCAATTTAGGCTTAAGTGAATTAGAAGTATGGCCTTATCCTCGTATCGGCATTAGGTAACTCACACTAGATTAGATCATGTTAGATTAGATAGGATCTAGATTAGACTGGATATGACTAGATTAGACTAGTTTAGGTTAGATAGATCTACTAGGGTAGGATATATGTTAGAATCTTTTGAGATAGTATGGATCATATGGTGTAGGTAGGTCAGAATCTCTGTTAGGTTAAAATAGAGGGGTTATGCAACCATCGTATGGTTAAGGTAGTTGCATGAGGCCGATTTGGTCTGTCGTTCTTAATTTAGTGCAGAGTGAGTTAAGTTAAAACATATTTTATAGGAGTAGAGTCCCATTTATTTCATCAGTATTATCCTTCTTGTTAAGCAACTTACATTAGATTAGCTCAACTTGAGGTTAGCCTTCGTTAGGTTAGATTAATCTATCACATTAGATTAGATCTAGGTTAGATTGGTATTACTAGTTGAGGCTATATCAGATCTAATTAATTTGGATTAGATCATGACCATGGTGGGATAAGTAAAGTGGTTAGGATAAGATGAATTTATAAGGATAAGATAGAATCTTTTAAAATGAGACGAATCTATTAAGGTAGGATAGAATCTGCTAAGATAAGATGAATCTATAGAGCCAGATATATTTTAATAGGGAATATTTTTAGTTGGTTTGGTTATCTTATAAACATTTTTTATGTATATATAGATGCAATTGTGGACATTACTCCACAACTCATCACACTCAATCAAAGAATCAAATCACACAAGTGTCATTAGAACAAACACTTAAGCATATAAATATTTACAAAATTTTTTTGTTCCCTAAGATTGGGTTTCCTATTCCTAAAGATCACTTTAGGCACAGGATTTCAAAGTGTGAAATCCACTTTTGTCTTTAGAAGTGAAAAGGTAAGAATAATCAGAGTAAAGCATAAATAGATGAGAAAAGATTAAGAAAAGTATAGAAAGGATCAGAATAGCAAAGGTAAGTAAGTAAGGGTTATCCAATTCTATCTATGTTTCGTCCTACAGCCAACATCGCCTTTGATACCACTTCTGTCACACCCGGGTTTCGAGGGCACCAAGACCCGGGCGCGAACATAATCACTAAGTGTGCTAGGACCAAGTCTTACACATATGATGACTCATGGTACAGAAACGAATGTCACATCTTTACTATATAATAGGAGTTCTGTACAAAATAAATAAATAAATATATCATATGAAGACAACGATCCAGCAATCCAAAGTTGACTGGGAGACGATGGCCTAGACCTCTCAAACACATCGCAACATCCTCCATGCGCCTCATCCTATGGTACCAGTTCTTGACCTGTGGGGGAGGTGTGAGACAGCAAGGGTGAGCTCACATATATGTTCATCGCTCAACAAGTTGTGTGGAATAATGTGCATGAACTCGCCAAAGGTGGGAGCTCATGTGAAGTGTAAGGCTTTACCAAAGAGAATGGTTGAAGCTGAGCATTGCTTTTAAAGTTGGTCAAAATTTTATTAATAGTTACTAAGTATAAGTAGATACCAACCCAAATAAGTAGTAGATCAAAATTGATAACAACACCCGTGAATGCATATGACAAATTGAATTTAGTTCCTTAAATTAATCATACGAGAGTCCTGAGCTGCTCATGACCGCGAGCACGGCTAGTATACCAGTTCTACACTCTGCAGAGGTTGTACCCTATACCCACGAGTTGTGTATCCCATGTTGCCTCGGATTGCAAGGCCCTTAGACACTACTTAGGTGAATGGCTAGGGATCCACTACGAGGCCTTCACAAAGTTCCACTAGCTTCAGAAAACCCGCTACAGTTTCTAGGAAGAGCAATGCAGGAATTCTCCGTCTGGCCACCATCGTAGCAAAATCAACCCGGGAACTTCCCTACACGGCTACTCCCCTACTGCCCTTGCCCCTATCGGGTAAGGTAGTCCTCCACTAGCTTTCCTAGTTAGTCAGCCAAGAGCGTCCCATTCTACCCTTGTGGTGGCACGTGTTTCTCAAGTTAAGCTCCATGCTCCAATTAATATCATGATCTTGTCATAAACAATATGTAAAACAACAGTATAATTAGAACATAATCATAATGTAATATTAATCCCAAAACCATATAGAGCAATAGCAAAAACTACCCAAATAGTTCAGGGGTAAACAAGGTGAAAAGTTAACCAGACTAGGGTGACCTATTGGGTCCCATCAAAATTAAGCCTATGCATGATAAAATGATTATAAAGAACATTATTGGGTAATAAAAGTGGTGAAGGGCACAACTTGCCTAGGACTTGAGATTCTATGTACCAACTTGCTCTTCAAGTGACTCGTAACCTCACGCTAGTCGTAGCAATACAAATAAACAGGGTATATGCAAAATTAACATTACACCAATCATAAGAAGAAACTGCATAATAATAATCTACACGTCGCTACGAGATCGTGGGTTCGTGAACCACTAAAATCAGAGTTATGGTTAAGGAATTGTGATTTATGGAAGATCTATGTGATTCAAATATTAAACTATATTATAAATTGATTAGTATACACCATATGAGAGAATATTCTATAATAATTAACCCAACTTTAATCTAAGACATTACTGAGAGCACCTAGAGGGGGGGGTGAATAGGTGATCCTGTGAAACTTAAACTTATAGCCACAAAAACTTGTTAAGCGTTAGCACAATAATCGCCAAGTGGCTAGAGAGGAGTCTCAACAAAACACAATACCACAAGAGATCAAACACAGAGATGACACAGTGGTTTATCCCGTGGTTCGGCCAAGACCAACGCTTGCCTACTCCACGTTGTGGCGTCCCAACGGACGAGGGTTGCAATCAACCCCTCTCAAGCGGTCCAAAGACCAACTTGAATACCACGGTGTTTTGCTTTGCCTTTCAATATCCCGTTTGCGAGGAATCTCCACAACTTGGAGCCTCTCGCCCTTACACTTGAGATTTACAAGAAATACGGAGTAAGAGATGAAAGCAACACACACAAATCCACAGCAAAATGCGCACACACACGGCCAAGAATCGAGCTCAAAAGACTATCTCAAAGTTCTCACTAGAACGGAGCTCGAATCACTGAGAATGACAAACGAATGCGCAAAGACTGAGTGTGGATGATCAAGAATGCTCTAAGGTTGCTTGGTGTGCTCCTCCATGCGCCTAGGGGTCCCTTTTATAGCCCCAAGGCAGCTAGGAGCCGTTGAGAGCAAATCTGGAAGGCCAATCTTGCCTTCTGTCGTCGGGGGCACCAGACAGTCCGGTGCACACCGGACACTGTCCGGTGCCCGATTTCCTTCCTTAAATAGCGAAGCCGACCGTTGGCAGACTTGGAGCCGTTGGCGCACCGGACATGTCCGGTGCACACCGGACAGTCCGGTGCCGTCTTCTAGCCGTTGGCTCGGCCACGTGTCCCGCGCAGATTGCGCGGCCGACCGTTGGCCCGGCCGACCGTTGGCTCACCGGACAGTCCGGTGCACACCGGACAGTCCGGTGAATTTTAGCCGTACGCCGTCGGCGAATTCCTGAGAGCGGCCTCTTCACGCCGAGTCAGCCTGGCGCACCGGACACTGTCCGGTGCACCACCGGACAGTCCGGTGTGCCAGACCGAGCTGAGTCTTGGCTGTGCACAGCCAAGTCTTTTGCACCTTTCTTCTTTTCTTCTTCTTTCTGTTTCTAACACTTAGACAAGTATATTAGTATACAAAACCAATGTACTAAGGCTTAGAAACATACCTTTACTTCATGATTTGCACTTTGTTCATCCATGGACATATATTCACATTTAAGCACTTGTGTTGGCACTCAATCACCAAAATACTTAGAAATGGCCCAAGGGCACATTTCCCTTTCAATCTCCCCCTTTTTGGTGATTTATGCCAACACAACATAAAGCAACTAGAACAAGTGCAAACTCACTTCAAATAAAACTCAAATTTATTTTGATTCAATTTTGGCATATATGGATCATCCTTTGCCACCACTTGGTTTGTTTTTGCAAATCAAACTCAAATCTCTATCTCTAAGTCAAACACACATGTTGAAGCATAAAGAGAGTCATTCCAAAAGAGGTTGATCAAAGATTTCAAAAACTCCCCCTTTTTCCCATAATTACTACTTCTCCCCACAAGAAGCCAACTTTTGACAAAAGAGACAATAAAAGAGTTTTGACAAACCAAAAGCTCTACTCTACTATTTTCAAATTTCTCAAGTGGTAGCTGATCCATTTATTGCTTTGGCCTTTATTTTCTCCCCCTTTGGCATCAAGCACCAAAACGGGATCAATCTTGGCCCTTTAACCCCATTGCCTCACCAAAATCTTCAATTTAGAGCAAATGGCAATAAGAGTTCATGAGATGGACTTGGAATAAGTTACCCTCTCATCGGAGTGCAGTGGAAGTCTTTCATGGTCCAAGTCCACCTTTTCCCTTTCAATTCTCCTTCGAGACTAAATCAAGCAAACTCAAGCATATGGTTAGTCTCAAAGGGTCAAGTTGTAACACATCTCCCCCTAAACATGTGCATCACTTTGCAACGGACTTGTGAGGTCCAGGGAGTGTTTGTACAACTTGAGCACCATAATAAGCAAGAAAATGCAGAATGGACATGATCAAGGGCATAAACACATGTATGCTACATTTCAATCCAAGTTCCGCGAATCTAAGATATTGAGCTCACTACGCAGCCTGCAAAAGGTCTTCTCATCTAGAGGCTTGGTAAAGATATCGGTTAGCTGGTTCTCGGTGCTAACATGAAACACTTCGATATCTCCCTTTTGCTGGTGGTCTCTCAAAAAGTGATGCCGGATGTCAATGTGCTTTGTGCGGCTGTGCTCAACAGGATTTTCCGCTATTCGGATAGCACTCTCATTGTCACATAGGAGTGGGACTTTGCTCAGATTGTAGCCAAAGTCCCTGAGGGTTTGCCTCATCCAAAGTAGTTGCGCGCAACACTGTCCTGCTGCAACATACTCGGCCTCAGCGGTGGATAGGGCAACGGAGGTTTGTTTCTTAGAGTTCCATGACACCAGGGACCTTCCTAAGAATTGGCACGTCCCTGATGTACTCTTCCTATCGACCTTACATCCAGCATAGTCGGAATCTGAGTACCCAATCAAGTCAAAGTTAGACCCCTTTGGATACCAGATCCCGAAGCAAGGCGTAGCGACTAAATATCGAAGAATTCGCTTCACAGCCACTAAGTGACACTCCTTCGGATCAGATTGAAATCTAGCACACATGCATACGCTAAGCATAATATCCGGTCTACTAGCACATAAATAAAGCAAAGAACCTATCATGGACCGGTATGCTTTTTGATCAACAGACTTACCTCCTTTGTTGAGGTCGGTGTGTCCGTCGGTCCCCATCGGAGTCTTTGCGGGCTTGGCGTCCTTCATCCCAAACCGCTTCAGCAAGTCTTGCGTGAACTTTGTTTGGGAGATGAAGGTGCCGTCCTTGAGTTGCTTCACTTGGAACCCAAGGAAGTAGGTCAACTCGCCCATCATTGACATCTCGAATTTCTGCGTCATCACCCTGCTAAACTCTTCACAAGACTTTTGGTTAGTAGAACCAAATATTATGTCGTCGACATAAATTTGGCACACAAAAAGATCACCATCGCAAGTCTTAGTAAAAAGAGTTGGATCGGCTTTCCCAACCATGAAAGCATTAGCAATTAAAAAGTCTCTAAGGCATTCATACCATGCTCTTGGGGCTTGCTTAAGTCCATAGAGCGCCTTAGAGAGCTTACACACGTGGTCGGGGTACCGTTCATCCTCCAAGCCAGGGGGCTGCTCTACGTACACCTCCTCCTTGATCGGCCCGTTGAGGAAAGCGCTCTTCACATCCATTTGGTACAACCTGAAAGAATGGTGAGCGGCATATGCTAGCAAGATACGAATTGATTCTAGCCTAGCCACAGGAGCAAACGTCTCCTCAAAGTCCAAACCTGCGACTTGGGCATAACCTTTTGCCACAAGTCGAGCCTTGTTCCTCGTCACCACCCCGTGTTCGTCCTGTTTGTTGCGGAACACCCACTTGGTTCCCACAACATTTTGCTTGGGACGAGGCACCAGTGTCCAAACTTCATTGCGCTTGAAGTTGTTGAGTTCCTCCTGCATGGCCAATACCCAATCCGGATCTAGCAAGGCCTCCTCTACCCTGAAAGGCTCAATAGAAGAGACAAAGGAGTAATGCTCACAAAAATTAACTAATCGAGATCGAGTAGTTACTCCCTTGCTAATGTCACCCAAAATTTGGTCGACGGGATGATCCCTTTGAATCACCGCTCGAACTTGGGTTGGAGGTGCCGGTTGCGCTTCTTCCTCCATCACGTGATCATCTTGTGCTCCCCCTTGATCACACGCCTCCTTTTGATGAACCTGTTCATCATCTTGAGTTGGGGGATGCACCGTTGTTGAGGAAGAAGATTGATCTCGTTCATCTTGTTCCTGTGGCCGCACTTCTCCAATCGCCATGGTTCGTATAGCGGCCGTCGGAACATCTTCTTCATCTACATCATCACAATCAACAACTTGCTCTCTTGGAGAGCCATTAGTCTCATCAAATACAACGTCGCTAGAGACTTCAACCAAACCCGATGATTTGTTGAAGACCCTATACGCCTTTGTATTTGAATCATAACCTAATAAAAACCCTTCTACAGCTTTGGGAGCAAATTTAGAATTTCTACCCTTCTTCACTAGAATGTAGCACCTGCTCCCAAATACACGAAAGTAAGATACATTGGGTTTGTTACCGGTTAGTAGCTCATACGACGTCTTCTTGAGGAGGCGGTGAAGGTAGACCCTGTTGATGGCGTGGCAAGCCGTGTTCACGGCTTCCGACCAAAAGCACTCGGGGGTCTTGAATTCTCCAAGCATAGTCCTCGCCATATCTATGAGCGTCCTGTTCTTCCTTTCTACCACACCATTTTGCTGTGGTGTGTAGGGAGCGGAGAACTCGTGCTTGATCCCCTCCTCCTCAAGAAACTCCTCCACTTGAAGGTTCTTGAATTCGGACCCGTTGTCGCTCCTTATCTTCTTCACCTTGAGCTCAAACTCATTTTGGGCTCTCCTTAGGAAGCGCTTGAGGGTCCCTTGGGTTTCAGACTTATCCTGCAAAAAGAACACCCAAGTGAAGCGGGAAAAGTCATCAACAATAACTAAACCATACTTACTTCCTCCTATGCTTAGATAGGCGACGGGTCCGAAGAGGTCCATATGTAGCAGTTCCAGGGGTCTTGATGTGGTCATCACATTTTTGCTGTGATGCGCTCCTCCCACCTGTTTACCTGCCTGACAAGCTGCACAAGGTCTATCTTTTTCGAATTGTACGTTAGTCAAACCTATCACGTGTTCTCCCTTTAGAAGCTTGTGAAGGTTCTTCATCCCCACATGTGCTAAGCGGCGATGCCACAGCCAGCCCATGCAAGTCTTAGCCATTAAGCATGCATCTAGACCGGCCTCTTCTTTTGCAAAATCAACTAAGTAAAGCTTGCCGTCTAATACACCCTTAAAGGCTAGTGAACCATCACTTCTTCTAATGACAGACACATCTACATTTGTAAAAAGACAATTATATCCCATATTGCATAGTTGACTAACAGATAGCAAATTGTAACCAAGAGACTCAACTAAAAACACATTGGAAATTGAGTGCTCATTAGAAATTGCAATTTTACCTAACCCTTTTACCTTGCCTTGTTTCCCATCACCGAATATAATTGAATCTTGGGAATCCTTATTTTTGACGTAGGAGGTGAACATCTTCTTCTCCCCCGTCATATGGTTTGTGCATCCGCTGTCGATAATCCAGCTTGAACCCCCGGATGCATAAACCTGCAAGGCAAATTTAGGCTTGGGTCTTAGGTACCCAACTCATGTTGGGTCCTACAAGGTTAGTGCAAATATCCTTAGGGACCCAAATGCAAGTTTTGTCTCCCTTGCATTTTGCCCCTAACTTCCTAGCAATTATTTTCCTATCCTTTCTACAAATAGCAAAGGAAGCATTTAAAGCACAATAAATTGTAGAAGGTTCATTCACTACTTTCCTAGGAGCATGAATAATATTCTTTCTAGGCACATGATGAATAGCATTTCTCCTAGACATATTTCTACCATGCATATAGGAAGAACTAGAAGCAAACATGGCATGAGAGTCAAAATCATCATAAGCATTATAACTCCTATAAGCATTTCTAGTTTGTCTCCTATCATGATATATAAAAGCATGGTTCCTTTTAGTACTACTAGCCATAGGAGCCTTCCCTTTCTCCTTGGCGGAGATAGGAGCCTTATGGCCTGTCAAGTCCTTGGCTTCCCTCTTGTAGCCAAGTCCATCCTTAATTGAGGGGTGTCTACCAATCGTGTAGGCATCCCTTGCAAATTTCAGCTTATCAAATTCATTCTTGCTAGTCTTAAGTTGGGCATTAAGACTAGCCACTTCATCATTTAGTTTTGAAATTGAAACTAAGTGTTCACAACAAGCATTAATATCAACATCCTCACACCTAGTGCAAATTTCAACATGTTCAACACAAGAGTTAGATTTACTTGCTACTTCTAGTTTAGCATTTAACTCATTAATTTCACCTTTTAAAGAAGAAATGGTTTCATTACAAGTAGAAAGTTCACAAGAAAGCATTCCATTTCTTTTAACTTCTAGAGCAAGTGAATTTTGTGCACTAACAAATTTATCATGCTCTTCATATAAAAGATCTTCTTGTTTCTCTAAGATTCGATCCTTTTCATTCAAGGCATCAATCAATTCATTAATCTTAGCTATCTTAGTTCTATCCATTCCCTTGAATAAACTAGAGTAATCTATTTCATCCTCACTAGACTCATCATCACTAGAAGAATCATAAGTATTAGCATTACGAGTGATTACCTTCTTTTCCCTTGCCATGAGGCAAGTGTGATGCTCGTTTGGGAAGAGGGCCGATTTGTTGAAGGCAGTGGCGGCGAGTCCTTCGTCGTCGGAGTCGGACGAAGAGCAATCCGAATCCCACTCCTTTCCAAGGTGTGCTTCGCCTTTGGCCTTCTTGTAAACCTTCTTGTTCTCTCTCTTCCCATTTTTCCCTTGCTCCTGGTCACTATCATTTTCGGGACAATTAGCAATAAAATGACCAACCTTACCACATTTGAAGCATGAGCGCTTCCCCTTTGTCTTGGTCTTCCTTGGTTGCCCCTTGCGACCATTTAGCGTCGTCTTGAATCTTTTGATGATGAGAGCCATCTCTTCATCATTGAGCCCGGCCGCCTCAACTTGCGCCACCTTGCTGGGTAGCGGCTCCTTGCTCCTTGTTGCCTTGAGAGCAATGGGTTGAGGCTCGTGGATTGGACCGTTCAACGCGTCGTCGACGTATCTCGCCTCCTTGATCATCATCCGCCCGCTTACGAATTTTCCGAGTACCTCCTCGGGCGTCATCATCGTGTACCTGGGATTCTCACGAATATTGTTCACGAGATGAGGATCAAGAACGGTAAAGGACCTTAGCATTAGGCGGACGACGTCGTGGTCCGTCCATCGCGTGCTTCTGTAGCTCCTTATTTTGTTGATGAGGGTCTTGAGCCGGTTGTACGTTTGGGTTGGCTCCTCTCCCCTTATCATGGCGAATCATCCAAGCTCGCCCTCCACCAACTCCATTTTGGTGAGCATGGTGATGTCATTCCCCTCGTGAGAGATCTTGAGGGTGTCCCATATTTGCTTGGCATTGTCCAAGCCACTCACCTTGTTGTACTCTTCCCTGCACAAGGACGCTAACAGAACAGTAGTAGCTTGTGCATTTCTATGGATTTGTTCATTTATGAGCATAGAGTTATCCGAGCTATCAAACTTCATTCCATTCTCTACAATCTCCCAAATGCTTGGATGGAGAGAGAATAAGTGACTACGCATTTTGTGACTCCAAAATCCGTAGTCCTCCCCATCGAAGTGTGGAGGTTTGCCAAGAGGAATGGAAAGCAAATGCGAATTCGAACTATGTTGAATACGAGAATAATCAAATGAAAAGTTCGAATTGACCGTCTTTTTGTAGTCGTTGTCGTCGTCCTTTTGGGAAGAGGAAGATTCGTCGCTGTCGTAGTAGACGATCTCCTTGATGCGTCTTGTCTTCTTCTTCTTCCCTTCTTTGCGTCTGTGTCCCGAGCCCGAGTCGGTAGTCTTGTCGTCCTTTGGCTCGTTGACGAAGGACTCCTTCTCCTTGTCGTTGATCACGATTCCCTTCCCCTTAGGATCCATCTCTTCGGGCGGTTAGTCCCTTTCTTGAAGAGAACGGCTCTGATACCAATTGAGAGCACCTAGAGGGGGGGTGAATAGGTGATCCTGTGAAACTTAAACTTATAGCCACAAAAACTTGTTAAGCGTTAGCACAATAATCGCCAAGTGGCTAGAGAGGAGTCTCAACAAAACACAATACCACAAGAGATCAAACACAGAGATGACACAGTGGTTTATCCCGTGGTTCGGCCAAGACCAACGCTTGCCTACTCCACGTTGTGGCGTCCCAACGGACGAGGGTTGCAATCAACCCCTCTCAAGCGGTCCAAAGACCAACTTGAATACCATGGTGTTTTGCTTTGCCTTTCAATATCCCGTTTGCGAGGAATCTCCACAACTTGGAGCCTCTCGCCCTTACACTTGAGATTTACAAGAAATACGGAGTAAGAGATGAAAGCAACACACACAAATCCACAGCAAAATGCGCACACACACGGCCAAGAATCGAGCTCAAAAGACTATCTCAAAGTTCTCACTAGAACGGAGCTCGAATCACTGAGAATGACAAACGAATGCGCAAAGACTGAGTGTGGATGATCAAGAATGCTCTAAGGTTGCTTGGTGTGCTCCTCCATGCGCCTAGGGGTCCCTTTTATAGCCCCAAGGCAGCTAGGAGCCGTTGAGAGCAAATCTGGAAGGCCAATCTTGCCTTCTGTCGTCGGGGGCACCGGACAGTCCGGTGCACACCGGACACTGTCCGGTGCCCGATTTCCTTCCTTAAATAGCGAAGCCGACCGTTGGCAGACTTAGAGCCGTTGGCGCACCGGACATGTCCGGTGCACACCGGACAGTCCGGTGCCGTCTTCTAGCCGTTGGCTCGGCCACGTGTCCCGCGCAGATTGCGCGGCCGACCGTTGGCCCGGCCGACCGTTGGCTCACCGGACAGTCCGGTGCACACCGGACAGTCCGGTGCACACCGGACAGTCCGGTGCACACCGGACAGTCCGGTGAATTTTAGCCGTACGCCGTCGGCGAATTCCCGAGAGCGGCCTCTTCACGCCGAGTCAGCCTGGCGCACCGGACACTGTCCGGTGCACCACCGGACAGTCCGGTGTGCCAGACCGAGCTGAGTCTTGGCTGTACACAGCCAAGTCTTTTGCACCTTTCTTCTTTTCTTCTTCTTTCTGTTTCTAACACTTAGACAAGTATATTAGTACACAAAACCAATGTACTAAGGCTTAGAAACATACCTTTACTTCATGATTTGCACTTTGTTCATCCATGGACATAAATTCACATTTAAGCACTTGTGTTGGCACTCAATCACCAAAATACTTAGAAATGGCCCAAGGGCACATTTCCCTTTCAATTACTTGATTAAAGGCCATCTTTTAGTCAAATTATAAGATTAGAATACTATATTAATATTAGAAAAGCTAATCCATTAAACATAGATTAATCAATTTAGTTACCTAATTGCAAAAGTACATGTTATCATATAATTAATGTTGCTATTGTGTAGTAAGTATTTCTGAGGCTATCCCAATTTGAATTGATCAAATCAGAGTTAAGATGTAAAAGTTATGATTTTTTGAATAATTTAGGTGTTAAACATAAAACAAAATGAGTGTTATTTTTATAACTAAGTTACATAGTAAAATAAGATTACTAAATGATAGACAATATTATCATGAGTCTAATGCAATTTAAACAGTTTAAATCGGGGTTAAAATGAAAAAGATATGGATGTTACAAGTTTGTAGCTTTTAATACTATTTTTATGCTAGATTATAAATCCAATGATCGTTTCGCAAATTCCAGGGACCCTGATATAATTACTCTCCACATACTAAGAGCACGAGTTACTTTCCTTTAAACACAGGGGCTTCTTTGCAAAAGAAACGATCACGATGCCTACACAGGACATGTGGCGCTCCGCGACTGGCCGAAATCGCGACACACATCGGTACACATGGTGAGGGCGTATGGGATCCGATCCACACAAGGTCCCCACTACCGCCCGCACGTGCATGTAAGTGAGATCGCCCCCGGACCGTCAGATTAACGATCAACGGCCCGGATCTAAAGTGTCGATGGGGTATTTGTTGATTTAATCACGACCGTCCATTAGAAGATCCACAGTGCCCGCGAATCGTAATACACAATCTAACCCTAGTCACCGAAACCCGAATCTACGGCCACTATTTATTGAAGCGAAGGGGTAAGGTTGATCCGATCCCAGCCATTGTTTCATAGATCAATTACCTACATCTACCCGCTACGAACCAGTGTGGCCCTGATCAATCCAGGTTGTCCATCCATGGATCGACGGCCAGGAGGTTGTCCTCAACCTTTATCCGATACGGATGATGACGCACGGTCACCCAACCACGACGACGCATGCCAGTGAGGTCCACCAGGCACCACCATGCCCTAATTTCTAATCAAGGAGGCTATATGAAGCGGACACGATGGCGAAGTGTTTGGCGGCATTATTACCGTGTGGTATGCAGCAGGGTGCCCTAGCCACGCCACGGGGCAGATCCGCGACAGCATCCAAGTTAGGCGACGAAGTCCTGTCGAGTCCCATATTCATTCACCTCCGACAGGCCACACACACCAGTGCGGTGCGCCAGTGATGCCCCCCTATCCACCAAATATGACCGGACCAACGACGAACCCGAAGGTCACCGGCGAGCTCGGTTCTTTCTCTCTCTTGCCCTAATGGAATCGTCCAGTGCATGATGGGATCATGAGTTTTGCGATGATGCAGGCACAAGGTTGGTTCGGCGTTCATATTTATACACGAATACAGGGGATTCCGACCAGGCAGTCGGAATCGCATTGCGAGCTTCGCGCGGGATTCATGGCGCTGTCCGTTCAACGTGGGCGTGAGGAGGAAAGAAGATAGGCCCGACGAAGGGCCCCACGAGTCAGTAGGGTGACAGCGCCCACGTGAGCAGGTCACTGGCCAAATGGGCCCGCATGTCAGCGCAGGTTGGGCTGGCGGGGACGGCTGAGATGGGCCAAAAACAAAGACCACTACCTAGGTGACTATTCATATTTTCTTTTTTTCTGTTTTTCTTTGTTTTCATTTGAATTTTTGTTTTATTTCTATTTCTATTTATTTTGAATTTTTCAAATTCAAATTTGACTCTGGTTTCACATTTAATCTCAAAACTAAAAGCACAATCAAAATCCAATATGTGATGCAGTATTCATATTATTTTATTTATTTGTTTGTTCATTATCCTACATAAGTAAATACTTTTGGATATGTTGCTCCACATAATTATTTTGAGAAAAATATTTTTGATTGTATAATCTCGATTAAACGATGCTATAATATTTATCCTTATATAATACTTATCAACTTGAACAAGCGATAACTTATATAAGAATCCCTATTGAATCTTTATTATAAACATTTATTTTAGGAGGTGTGACTTCAAGAGTTTTTTTAAAAAATATTCTAACTCAAAATCTTTGGAAAATTTTACATAATTCTCAAAAATGAGATTTTGAGGTGTTATACTCCAACACCCAAGTGCTTAATAAAATCACTCAGTGATTAGCATAGGTGCTTTGCGAAGTGTTTAGGTTAATATTGTATCGAGTGGGACGATGCCTTGCGAGACCATACCAACCACGTTTGTGGTGTGGCCGCCACTGTGTACTCCAGAATAAGACCCGTGACATTTTGGCCAGAAGCTCGATAGTGAAGACGGCGGGGAACGTCCGAGAGGAGGCCGGAAGCAGAGCACCACTTGCGCGTGGAGAAGACCTGTGGTTCTCTACGAAGTTACTCGACCGGGTGCTTGGCCCTCGCGTGGGCTTTTCTTTGCATAGGGGCACCAACGAGGATTAGTTAGAACCTTGCGTGGTTCTAGATACCTTAGTAAAAATATCGGCGCATCCATGTGAGTTTGCATTATCTACCTTTGCTCTTTAGCTTCTGCATTTACATTGAGTACTTAAGTTTCAATCTCTCTATTCGTAGTTTAGAATATTTAGGATTAGAACTTAGGTTGCATAAATCCTTTTGCGGTAGAGATAGCAACATTTAGGCAAAACCTAGTTTACACATTATTGTTTAGTTATTTGCATATGTTTTGTTTAGGAGATTTATTGTGGCCTAGATTAGCGAGATTTTTAGAATTCCTAATTCACCCCATCTTAGGCATTTGTTTTTCTTTCACATGGAGGCTTGGGTGGTATCCCAAGTGTTTCACCGTAAGGAGGCTTGGGAGATATCCCGAGTGTTTCTCTGTAAGGACCTATTCACTGAATGACCCTTAGTAAAATAGTGCTGCCATGAGGGTGGTATGGGACACCCTTAGCTAATTAATTAAAGTTACCCTAGGTGTAATTTGTTTTGCCGCCATATCATCAATGGGGTCTATGGCCTAGTCCTCACTCTGCCAAGGATGGGTGCTAAGGTTTATACGTTTGGTTTTTGTTAATCACCACCTTGGGGGAGTACTATGATTATAAACTAGAGAAACCTAACGGATGACTATACCTTTAGGGGAATCTCTGTAAAGGTTACGTAGTGTAAACCTTGACAACTCGGGTGGCAATAATGTTCCTCGATGAAGAAACGATTCACGGATTGGCAATCTCGGGTAAATGTTAAAACTTGGTTTGTATTAATAATAAATATCTGAAAAAGTAAAATCAACCCGCTATTAGCCTTACTCCATATAAAGCTAGTCACTTAGCCAAGCGGGACACTTGTTGAGTACGTTGTGCACTCCCACTTGTCTCACGTAAACACTAGGTTGCTATCGATGCAACCATTGCTCAAGAGTCGGAGCGGACCTCCAGGAGTCTGAAGACTAGGCTAGTGATCTATCAGCCAGATTCATGTGGAAAGCCCTTTAATTTAGTTTGTTTCCGCTTGTGCACTTCGAACAATGTGATGGTTATGACTTTGGTATGTAATAATGGTACATATTCTTTATCATTATTTAAGCATTGTGCGATGATATGATGTTTATGTAATCGTTGTGTACGTAATTTAAGTCCTAACGTGTACATAGTTCACATTCGGTTTGCCTTCTAAAACCAGTCGTGACATTAACTCATCAAGATCAATGGTGTGATCTTGATGCAAGTTAGTCCGAAGCAAAACATCATGGGTGAAAACCTGACCCGCCTCACATAATCTCGTAATAAAGTTTTCCCTCTATGGTTCCTAGCATGAACATGAAACAGAGCTGTGTTGGCATCGCCCTCACCCAGCCAGCTGATCCTAGAGTGGCTCCTCGCAATGGTACGCTTGAGAGGAGAGGGCAAGGCAATGTTTCTTGATATTATTGTGCAGCCATGCTTCCTCGTTGGACAAAGTCCGAGAGTCTTGAGCAATTTCCAGTCGATGAAGAAACTCTGTGGCTCCAACTCTGAAGCTTTCTTGCAGTGGATTTGAGTTTCCTGGACAAAACATCAAAAGGGCAGGAGGATCCTAGAACCGAGTTCCAAGCTTCCTCAACAGTATGCATGAAGCCTTCGATTTTTGGCCAAAAAGGATTCGAAGTGAAACCGAGGTTTTCCAGGCTTAATATCATCCAGCCCGAGCAACAGAAGACAGTGGTCAGAGTCCTCCAAGGCTGCACTCTGCAGAAGGCAGTTTGGAAACAGCTGTTCCCACTCAACTGAGCAGAGGACCCTGTCAAGCCTTACCAACACCGGATCAGCTTGCAGATTTGACCAAGTGAAACTCCGACCCTGTAAAGGAATGTCCCTCAAGGCTAAATCATTAATAACCTTTCGAAATCTGCCCATCATTCTTGTCTTCATCTTTGTATATAAGGTTAAAATTTCCAAGAACATCCCAAGGTCCCTGACAAGCATCGTGAATTTCTCTCAACTCCTGTAGGAACTGCTTTCTATTTTTCTACAACAGAAATTAGTGTCATCAAAACCATAACATCGATTATAGGAGGTGCAGAAAATGAGAATGCAACGCAATGCAAAAGCAACAGGTGACCATTTTTCCCTTGACAAATCATGGAGCGAAACACTGAAGCTCACATTTTGACCAAGGTTTAATTGATCTCGAGATACTTGTGACAGGACGTCACGCACAAACACTTTGCTCTAGTCAAGAATTCAAAGATCATGGGCACATGGCTATATACTCACCTTTACCTGGTTAGAACCTGCCTGTGGTAGCACTAATCCTTTTCTATTGCTTCTGACCTACTACTGATCACTGCCTACACTCCTATTTCTAGTTTACAAACAATGAGCTACTCCTGCTGCTAGTATAAACAGAAGGGGGGAAAAGAAAGATCTAGTGTGGATTTTGTACAGAAGAACCTAAGTTTGTGTGGGGTGAGCTTTGTACAGTGTCATGAGATACATGCATGGATGTTGAACCAAAAGCATCTGGAAAAAGGGCAGTGAATATATGTTAAGAGTGGTACTGGCAAGTATACATATTTCGCCTGTTACAACAGAACATTACACATATATGAAATAGATCATTTGTTACCTTGTCTTGTAAGCATGACTGCATGAGTTGTCCACATGGTATTATGGATTTGCATTACTATTGATGCTTGTGAAATTGTGCCGAGGCCAGAAAAGGCAGACATTCTTTGAGGAAGAAATGATGATCATGTGAACTTTTGCCGTATATCATTTCAAGGTTGATGGTGATCTTGGTGATTTATCTGCATTCCCATTTTTTGACTTTACAGGAGTTTTGTCCTGAGTTGCCTCCTTTTCAGCTTCTTTCTGGGCTTTCTTCTTCTCAGCCTCAATTTGCTTGAGGTTCTCATCATGAGCTTTTCGAAACAACCCCACAAAGGTCAGAAGAGTTGTAGCAACTGCAAATGTTTTAAAATTAGTTAGAACTAATAAGGATTGTACAACCACAGATGTGTGCTTTGTTTGTAGCTCAGTGAAACCAAGCAGTACACTGCTAATGCATTTAGAAAAAAAAAGGATTGAAGTTAAAGCAAGTAGAAAATCACATAAAAACAACTGATGTAGTTCAGATTTTTTATTGAAAGGATGGAAAGCTTTTGCTTCACTGTGGAAACAAAAACCTTACAACTAGGGGGGGGGGGGGGGGGGGGGTATTCTACACTTCAAATAACTAAGGGGGTGTTTGAATGTACTAGAACTAATAGTTAGTTGGCTAAAAATTGTTAGTGAAATTAGCTAGCTAACAAATAGTTACCTAACTATTAACTAATTTACCAAAAATAGCTAATAGCTGAACTATTAGTTAGGGTGTTTAGATGTCTCAACTAATTTTAGCCATTAACTATTAGTTTTAGTGCATTCAAACACTCTAAGGTACAACGTCATGACTTAGACACGGTTTTTTTGGGGGAGAAAACCAGTAAAACACCTTTCGCAACCACAACTCTGCCAGAGCAACACCTCAACAACAACCACATCACATTGACAACTTGTTGGGACTTACAACTCGTTCACAGATATCTATTTGTCATATTGACTGTCTAAAATGGAGGCTGTGGGAAAGCAAAACCACCGATGAAAGAAAAAAACTACAAGAGACTAATAAAGACCAGGCTTGAGTATTGGTGCAGGACAGAAGGAAGTCAGATAAAAGTAGATCACAGGCTTACGTAAATAGTGGTCCCAACCAGTTTTAATAAGGCTGCAAAGCGCCTGGTTCTCGGTCACTACCAAATGTATAACTTTGTATGGAGGGAACTGGGAACAAGCTCGAATCACCAGACTGATCTATTGGAGTGGCTTGGACAATATCTACAACAATCCAGATGAGATTAAGTGCCTGTTTGTTTCGGCTTTTCGCAGCTTCTGGTATTAAAAGCTGCTGTGGACTACCAAACACTCAGCTTTTCAGCCAGCTTCTACAAAATTCGTTTGGGTAAAAACCATTCAAAATCAACATAAACATATAATTGGTTGAGTCGTCACAATAGTAGTAATCCGTCACTTTATAGATCCTCAGCCCCATAGACAACTTTATCTTCCTCCGCACGTAATCCTAATGATACTCAGATTCTCTACACAGCCAGATTCTCCCCACATTTAGATTCTCGGAAAAGCTGGTCAGAAAAAAGCTGAACCAAACAGCCCCTAAATGTCACGCCTTCTGCTGACTTTTTCTTTCTCGAACGCATCAGAGCTGCGCATCATTATATTAATAAGAAAATAAGAATAGTCCAAAATGGATCCAATTACAAGGAAATCCTCCTAAGGAGGTCTAAAACATAGATACAAGAAACTATCTTTTGAGAAACCCTCCTAGGCCTTTTTGTTTTATAGTAAAACTTGGCCGGGGAGGGATAGACCGCCCTCCTGGTATTATATTAAGAAGAAATCGTCCTCCCAGTATTATATTAAGAAGAGATCGAAACATGGTCCCGACCGAGAAAATTCCCGAACCCTAGCCCCCCTATCACTAGCGGGCCGTCACCGCTCACTCTGCAACGGCCTAGCCGGAGGGTGGCACGCAGGACGTAAACTGAGAGCGTGCAGGGCACAACGAGGGGATTTTTTTAACTAAGCCCGAAATTCGCCCCCGAGGGGAATCAAACCCGGGACCTAGAGGTGCTACTCGGAAGCTTTAACCATTACGCTAGAGGCCTTTCGCCTTTTTGTTTTAGAATAAGCAAAAGGGCTGAATGTCTTTTGAGAACAAATATATACAACACGGGCAGAATTGGTGCACACTCAACGAAAGAGTACATCAGGAACTTGTACTGTCAACAAGAGCAACTGGATAAACCTAGCCCTGTGATTACAGTCTAGTGCGAGCCACCCCTGCATCAGATGTGCTGATCGCCCATCCCAGCCCAGCAAGATGCTTATCCCCTGCCTGAATTGCATGTTAGGCCAATACTAAAGTCTCTGAAGCAATTTCTGGAACGCCGACTTCCAGTTAATGTATCCATGTATGTCACTGCAATTTTGATCAATACCTTATCTGGCATCGTAAATTTGTGAATCCCTTCTATATCACTCAGATGCAATTTCTTACCCATCCAAGCCATCGTCAGTGGCATAGAATAGATTAAAACATGCAATTTTCTTACCCTTCTATGCCACTAGTGATGGCATGGAAGTATAAGAAATTGCATTCGGGTGACATAGAAAGGATTAGGACATTTACGATGGCAAATAAGGTATTGAGCAATATTGCAATGGCATACAGAGATTTTTTTTTAATAGATGTGTGTTGACGCATGAAACAAACTAAAAGGGGGTGCATGCTACTGCCACAGCTTTAACTCAACTCAACCTAAACAAATCCATAAACTATGGTCCTACTGGAATCCAGAAGTATCAATAATATTTGGATCACAGCTATACCACTGTTAGACTACTCTATAGGGTTAGGTTAGGGTTTCCCTGTATTTCCCTAATTACCCTTATTGTAATGGGCTTGGCCCACCTAACTCTTCTATATAATATACTCCCAACCTTGTATTAGGGTTTAACATATTCTAACTTGGTATCTAACTAGGTCTCTCTCTTCCCTCCCCAGCCGTCATCCTCCCCCCTTCCCTGGCCGCCCAACCTCCCTGCTTAGTCGTGCCACCTCCTGGGCGCGCTCTCGCCTCCTCGTCGTGCCACCACCACGGAAGCGCCGCCCTCCCCACCTCGTCTCTAGGTCGTGTCGCCGCCACGGACGCTGCCACCCGCGCTCGTCCCGTCGGCGGCCCCGTCCGCCGACCCCATGGCATCCTCCGGCGACGCTCCCACCGCATATCTCTTCTCCAACACTAGCACCACCGTTCTCCTAGGCACGGACGACCTCCCCTCCCCTGCAGGCGCGAACGACCTCCCCATCGCCAGCCAGGGCCGCCACACAACCACCGCTGGCACGCTCGCGGGCGGCCACCTCTCCCCTATGGGCGCGGGCGGCCTCGTCGCTGCCGCCATGCCACCGCTGTTGGCACACTCGCGGACGGGCTCCATGTGACCGCGAGAGCGCACGTCGCCGTCGTTGGTGCCTCGGACGCCCTTCTCCTAGCAGGCGCACACAACGACCTTCTCCTAGTCGGATGCGATCTCCCCAGCACCCTCGCAGTCGCGGCTGCCGTCCTCTTCCGCACCGCTGTCCCCTCCACTGCGTCGGTCGTTGCCCATCCCTCTCCTGCTACCACGCCGGCCATTCTCCCCATGCCTGTGTTGGCGCGACTTCGGCGCGCGCGCCCACGTCGGCCCTCTCCACCACCGCGGCCGGCACCACTGGTCCGCCCTCTACTCCAGTGCACACCCCTGCTGCCCTCTCCTTCCCCGACACGTCCTCTGCAGCTCCCCTTCCCGCTGCCTCAGCAACACTCTACTCCACCCTCGCAGGCGTGAGCGTGGACACTTATGTCCCTGCCGCATCGCGGACCCTCCCTGTCTCGTCCGGTCTCGCTGCTCTGGTGTGGCCGTTGCTCTCCAACCCTTGGTTCGGGCACCCCTTCATGTGGTCGAGCTCGTCCATAGGGCTCCCTCACCATGTCCCTCAGTCTATCTTTTCTAACGATGCCATCCTATTGTGTCCCACCGCCCTCGGCACCTCCTGCTTTGCCCCACCTCTCACTTCTAGGGACCCCTACCTCCGTTGCGGTTCCCATGCCTCCCTATTGTGCACACGTCTCCCTTCATGACGGCTAGTTTCTCTAGGGCACATTCATGGCATTTGATCGGGCCATGAACCCTGTTCTCCGTGACTGCGTCGCGCTCCACCCTCAGGTAGGCCACCATGCTCCTGGGCCGCTTGTTTTCCCCAATGCTACGATTGCCTCCCTAACGATCGAGACCTTGTCGTCTCCCCCACCTTCTAGTGGCTCTATAGGGGCACATCCCGTGGCTCTCTTCTCGCACCCTATGTCTTCGCCACCCCCTCCTCCCACCGATTGGGTGGTCGACTTCGGCGCCTCCTTCCACACCACTCCTACTAGTAGGGGGTGGATAACGAGCCAGCTCGGCTCGGCCGAGTTCGAGCTGGCTCGTTGAGCTAACGAGCCAGCTCGACTCGGCTCGTTAAGTTAACAAGCCACAGAGTTAGCTTGGCTCGGCTCGTTTACAAGCTCGAGCTGGCTCGTTTAGCTCGCGAGCCAGAGCAGAAAAAAATAATATGTATATAATAATTAATTTTTAGTTAATTTCAAACTAATTTAACAATAGAAAATAGTAATTATACTTATAGTTTCACAAACCACGTCAATGTTACACCAAATTAGCACAATTCATCACTCATCAATTCACAATTCACATACATGTTCATCAGTTTAACTCACAATTATATTTGCATAGACCAATTTAACACATAAACATAGTTCATTAATCATTAGTTTAACTCATAATCCATAGACACCTAACATACATATAACATGTTCATCAATTATTCTGTAAATGATATGCATATAGTTTCGTTTTGCTAGAATGTGGTAGCTCGTTTAGCTCGCGAGCTGGCTCGTTAACAAAACGAGCTGGCTCGTTAAAGAACCGAGCTGGAATGTTAGCTCAGCTCGTAAAAAAATTCAAACAAGCCGATCCGAGCCGAGCCGAGCTGACCATGAACCGAG
This sequence comes from Zea luxurians, assembly GCA_029449295.1. Classification (NCBI taxonomy): domain Eukaryota; kingdom Viridiplantae; phylum Streptophyta; class Magnoliopsida; order Poales; family Poaceae; genus Zea; species Zea luxurians. The sequence continues at coordinate 9,062,486 of JAOPSE010000084.1, forward strand.
CGAGCCAACGAGCAACGAGCATTTCGTCCATGCCCTACCTACCAGCTCGTTATCTCATTCCCATCCTCCCTACCCCTCTCATCCTTTCCTCTATCTTTGTGGGGAACGATCCCACCCTCTTAGTCACCTCAGTAGGTGATTCGGTTTTTCCGGACCGTTCTACCTTAACGACGTCCTTATTGCCCCTCATATGATTCAGCCCCTTCTCTTGGTTCGTCGCTTCACTACTGACAATTGTTGTCCTATGTAGTTCGATCTCTGGGGACTCCCTATACGACACCATACCACCCATGTCGTGCTCGCTCGATATGACATCTCCGTTCCACTATACTCTATCTGTTGTCCTGACCCACCTCCCTCCTCTTGTGTTGCCCTAGCCTATGTCTACGCAACAGCCATTTGCTTGCCCTACCGACGCGTCCTCCCCTCATGCTCTGGCTACTACCACCACCTCCACCATTTGGCATCGTCGTCTTGGTCACCCTGGACCTGATGTCATGTCCAAACTCTCTAGTAGCTCAAATATATCTTGGAGCAAGGGCCCCTCTGAGAACCTTTGTCATGCATGTCAGCTCAACCGCCATTCACGTCTTCCCTTTTCTACTTCCACGTCTAGAGCTGCTTAGGCATTTCATCTTGTTCATTGTGATCTCTGGACATCTCCTGTCTTCAACCTCTCTAGTTACAAATACTACCTAGTCATTCTGAATGACTTCTCTCACTTTCTTTGAACTTTTGCTCTGCGATTAAAGTCTGGTACATTCCACACTCTCTCGCACTTCTTTGCTTGGGTCTCCATACAGTTCTGTCACCTGGTTCATGCCCTCCAGTGCGATACGGACGCGAGTGTGACAACTCCGCCTCTCGCTCCTTGTTTCTCTTCCACGACGTTCAGTTGCGACTCTCGTGCCCCTACACTTCCCCTCAAAATGGCCGAGTCGAACGGATTATTCACACCACCACCAACATGATTCGCCGCCTCCTCTTTCTGGCGTCTCTTCCTGGTAGCTATTGGACAGAGGCCCTGAACACTGCTACTCATCAACTCAACCATCTTCCCTTCAAGGCGGTGAGTCACCCACCCCCCACTTCGCTCTGTATGGAACAGCCCCTCCTATGCCCACCTTCGAGTCTTTGGCTATGTCTCCTATCCCAACACCTCCGCCACTGCTCCTCACAAGCTACCCCCCCCCCCCGCTCCACTCGCTGTCATTTCCTCAGTTACTCCCCTGACTAGGGGTACCTCTACCTTGATCTCCTTACCCACCACATCATCTCTCGTCATGTTGTCTTTGATGAGGAGGTTTTCCACCTTGCTGACTCCTCCCCACCCCCGACCACGATTCCCTCCTTGCTGACAAGTGCATCGATACTCTTCTATTGCCCTCTTTCGCACCGGCACGTGTGGCCCCGTCGACCCCGCCTGCGCCCCTTGTGGCCCCGTTGACCTGCCTACGCCATGTGCGGCCCTATCGACACAGCCCGTGCGTGCGGCGTGTGTCTCCATCGACCTTGCCCGCACCACATGCGTCTCCATCGATCATTTGGTTCTAACAGCCAACGTTGCTCCGACTGCCTCCCTGATCCCCTCCTCTGTTCGCGTCGCTCTCGCCAATCCCCACTAGCGTCGTGCCATGGAGGAGTATGCGGCCCTGCTAGCCAACCAGACCTGGGACCTGGTGTCGCATCCTCCAGGCACCAAAGTGGTCACCGACAAGTGGATCTTCCACCACAAACTCACCTCAGATGGCTCACTCGAACGCTACAAGGCTCGTTGGGTCATTCGGGGCTTCACTCAACGTCCCAGAGTGGACTACGACGAGACCTTCGGCCCTGTCGTCAAGTTCGTCACTGTTTGGGCGGTCCTCTCCCTCACCCTATCCCGAGACTGGGAGGTCCATCAGCTGGATGTCAAGAATGCCTTTCTCCACGACGCTCGGACGGAGACAGTCTACTGCAGCCAGCCCATCGTCTTCGTTGACTCCCGCATGCCCGGACATAGTCTGCCGGCTGAACCGCTCTCTGTACGGCCTCAAGCAGGCGTTGAGGGCTTGGTACAGTCGCTTCACCTCCTACTTGGTATCCCTTAGCTTCGTCGAGGCCAAGTCGAGCACGTCCATGTTCATTCATCGGCAAGGAGACGACACTGCCTACATCCTCCTCTATGTTGATGACATCGTGCTCACGATGTCCAATGATTGCCTTCTTCAGTGCACAATCGCTGCCCTTCAACGCAAGTTCGTGATGAAGGACCTGGGCCCTCTCCACCACTTCCTCGAGATCACCATGGAGTGGTGGCCATAGGGCCTCTTCCTTCACTAGCGTCAGTACGCTCTCGACATTCTAGAGCAGGCTGGCATGTCCAACTGCAAGTCATGCTCCACGCCTGTCGACACTTAGGCAAAACTCTCTGACAACGACGGGCCCCCGATCGCCGATGCGACGGCCTACCCAAGCCTCACCGGCGCTCTTCCATACCTGACATTCTCCCGGCTAGACATTGTCGACGCCGTTCAGCAGGTGTGCCTTCACATGCACTCCCTACAGGAACCCACCTTGCCACTCTCAAGCAGATTCTTCGCAACCTCTGCGGCTCCATTGACTTCAGACTTCTACTTCAACCCTCCCTGACTTCTAAGCTGGTGGTCTACACCGACGTTAACTGGGCTGGCTACCCCGACACGCGCCGGTCCACATCTGGCTATACCGTGTTTCTGGGCGCCAACCTCGTCTCCTGGGCCTCGAAGCGGCAGCTCGTCATCTCCAGCTCCAGCGCTGAGGACGAGTATCACGCTGTGGCCAGCGGTGTCGCCAAGGCCTCCTGGCTCCGCGAGCTGCTTCAGGAGCTCCACAGCCCCCTCGAGCGCTCCACCCTCATCTACTGCAATAACGTCAGCGCAGTCTATATGTCGACCAATCCCGTGCAGCACTAGCGCACGAAGCATGTGGAGATCGACCTTCACTTCGTCCGTGAGCATGTCACAGTCGGTGATGTTCGTGTCCTCCGCGTTCTGACCACCTTGCAGTTCGCTGACATTTTTACCAAGGGACTGCCATAGAGTGTTATTCACTGAGTTCCGATCCAATCTCAACATCTATACAGGATATAGTTGAAACTGCAGGGGGTGTTAGATTACTGTTAGGGTTAAGTTAGGGTTTCCCTGTATTTTCCTAATTACCCCTATTGTAATGAGCTTGGCCCACCTAACTCTCCTATATAATATACTCCCAACCCTGGATTAGCATTAGGATTTCACATATTCTAACTACCACCATAGTAAATGGAACAAAAACCATTTCCATGGATGTAGTTAAAAATGGAAGAAACTGTTTCCGTCCATGACAAATATCATTTAGCACCTATAACGTAAACCATTTCCATGGATCTATAGGCATGAATATTACCTTGCTCAAAAGGAAATTTAGCAGGGTCTTCTCCAAAATAAAGAGCAAGTGCATCTGCGCTTTTACCCTGTAAGCAGTGAATAAGTCAAAAGGGGCAAATCTGAAGCACAAAGTGTTCACAATGGAAGCATGGATGATGACAAATGACTTACTACTTCAGAATAGAATGCTGACAAGGAGCATACATCAGCACTCGAACAATCAATGAACTCCTTTAAAGTCTACATTACATTAAACGAGTCGATAAATAATCAAAGGCTCAATCTTTTAAGCTAACATTAAGGATTCCACATGATGACACAACCAAAACTACAAAATACTGCTCACTAGAAACATTTCAAATAGAGAAGAAACTCTAAACATCACAAAAAGTTGTGAAAAATATACCTTACGGAAAACATCAGAAACCGGCCCATCACTTTCTGAAGCAGTTAGCTCCTGTTCAACTTTCTCCAGCCCCTTTACGACTGCCAGCTGCTCCTCCGCCAATGCTTTTAGTTGCAACTGTTTACAGTAAATCCAGAATACTTAACAAATTCTGTCAGTCCAGGTTATCCATATTAGTCAGAGAAGCAAATTACCTTTGAAGAAGCTTCCAAGTGGACAAGATCCTCATGAAAATCCATTACTTCTGGCGACTTCTCTGCAAGGGACTGAAGTACATTTAAACCAGTCATTAAGTTCTGAAGAAAACTGTACCACTGAGAAGTAAGCAGTCATTGACAAGATATGTTCCCATCATAATGAGAACATATCCTGTGCTACCATCCACTAAGGTGTTACCATCGGAAAATGGTATTAATGACCAAAATTTAGGTTACATAAGAGATGATGCAATAAAAGATTCTGCAAAAAAACTCAACTTTAAATATGAAAACAGTTATCTCAGAATATGAAATATACCAGTCAATATGAAATGGCAAAAAAACACTAACAGTTTCATTTTCTACTTCTAATCTGGTCTTTTTTATCATTAAAATACATCTTTTGATTCACAACTCCAGTTTTTACCTTCCATCTTGTTTTTGCCACTACGTTCAGTTTCCTAAATAAGAATACCTCTGGTGCTTCGCGGGTGCCAAGAGCCTTAGCCCGCTTGGTTCGGCACAAGGAGGGGGTCAGTAGTTGGATTAGAGTGGTCAGGTCCTGCCCCTTTTTGTATTTTCAGGGTTTTTTTAGAATCGTTCATATTTACAACCCTTTACTTGGTCCGGAGTTTGGGGTGAAGTGTTGTACCGGACCCACTCTCTTAATACTCCATTCGTTCTTTTTTATCTGTCGCGTTTTAGTTCAAAAATGAACTGGCGTGCGACAAATATTTGAGAACGGAGGTAGTACAAAAATACGTAGCTCTCCTGCGTATTCGAGAATTTTTTTTAACAATACCCCTTGGGTGTTACGTCCATTTTTGTAACATCAAAACTGCATGTCACCTTTAGCCCAGCATGCCTTTTGTGAAGCATCCAGGCACCCAAATAGTGCTCTGGTAATTAATGACAATTATATGTCAGCTAATGGATTCTTGGAAAAATAATAATGCAGGTTGGACCACTAACGGTTGAGCTACTTTAAAAGTCTTGGAGAATTAGTGTGGAAAGTGGAATAGCAAAGGTAATCGATAAGTTTTTACTTTTGCTGGCCAAAAGGTGATTAGAGAAATGAACTGATTGGGTTAGTAGAGATAGCCGTTGTTATGTATGGCCAAGCCTATGTTAGGTGCAATAGGGCCAAGGCTGCCCAGGTGGGGCCCAAGGCCAAATAGCTAATAGATAAGCTCTATCTAGTTAGTTATACTTATCCAAAGTCAGTAGATAGACTTAGATCAGCTCTATCTAGATAGTTATACTTATCCAAAGTTAGTAGATAGACTTGAGATAGCTCTATATATAGATCTATAAACTCTGGAATAAAGATAAGCAGAATTCCAATCTATTCTGGCTTCCCAGAGGGAGCCAGAGTCTCCTGTGATCTTCTCCCTGCGCGCAACCCAGCCAGGATCACGACGGCGCCCCAGCGCCGCCGCCCTGGTCGCACCAAATCCCCTCCCTACAATCTGCGCAATCTGCCCGGTAGAATCCATAGTTCTACCAATCTGGTATCAGAGGTCTCGACGATCATGAGTTCCTCCAAGTCGCCGTCACCGGGACAGCAGCCGCCGCCGGCCTCAAGCCCGCCCGCAGCGCCGGTCGTCTCCCTGGCCGCGGTTCCTGCGCCGTCGGAGGCCATGGCGCTCGGCCCTCCCGGCGCGGCCATCAACCAGCAGGCCGCCCCCGCGCTCACACCGGCCCAGATCGCGGCGTCCTTGGCGGATCTCAGCCACGCCGTGCGCGATATGCAGATCACCATGAACGCCATGCTGACAGGCCACCTTCCCTTCCCCAATCCACAAGCCGCCCATCCACCCCAGCCGCCGCACCCGTCCCTGACAGCGCAGCCACCGCCGGCCGCACTGCCCCCACCCACGCAGCCACCTACGCCACTCCCTCCACTCGCCCGACAACCAATTTCTTACCAGTACGGTATGTCGATCGACCCCGGGCCTTCATCCACCGCACCACCGACCACAGCCCCCATCCATATGATCCGCTTCCCACCATCCCCATCCCCCATCCCATCTTGGGCGTAGGGCGCGCCTACGGTTTCACCACCAGTGTACTCTGAGGCACTCCCGCGACCGGCGCTCACGACTTCCTTACCCAGCAGCACCGTCGGTGGGTCTCCCGGGATGCTGTTCGGAGGCGGCGACGGCCCCCTGTTCCCGGGTCGGGGGCCCTTGCGCCCCCACGTACCCGCAACAACAGCAGCGTGGTCACCGTACCACGGGCTGCCTCAGGACGACGACGTGGAGACCGCAGCCTACGGGGGCGCTGAGGCGCGCGCGCCTCCACGCTACTACAAACTAGATTTCGCCACATACGATGGCTCCGAGGATCCGCTGAACTGGCTAAATCATTGTGAGCAGTTCTTCCGGGGGCAACGCACGCCAGCCTCGGATCGCACGTGGCTGGCCTCCAGTGGCGGACCTACAGGGCATGCCAGGTGGGCCGTGGCATACCCTGTAAAATCTAGCCCACCTATACATATAGTTCCATTTGCAGCCCAATAAACCAGTGGAATAAATACGACGATGGCTCTTCGTCTGTTCCGCTTCTGTCGTTCTTCCTTCGGCGCTGCGACTACAACGGCCGCGATCGCCGATCAGCGATCTGCCCTTGGCGTCGACGGTGGCTGTCTGCAGTTTGCTTGAGTGCTTGGTCGACGCACGACGCAGCGACGCGCCGACAGCCATCAGCCGTCACTCCGTCCGTCCGTCAGCGGTGGGGCAGCCGCCAGCCGGAGCCCGGAGCCAAGCACTAGTAGCGCCGCAGCCGCACCGCAACCAGGCATTGAAGGCAACAAGCGTACAGAGGACAATCCAGAATTCCTGATGTCCGTAAGTCAATCCAGATTTCCAGAGGACAGAGGTCCGTAAGTTTTGATACTCATTCATCAAATTGCAAATTAAATAATTAAGATGGATTGCACTTTTGCAGTTTTGCCCCCTTGCAGATGCAGACTGATTAGTGATTACACGCATACCTCATAGAAATAGAAGGTAACCCCAATTCATCCCCTGATCAGCAATGGCCACTCAAAATCAGGTTGCGGCTATCTGCTAATTTTGCATTTTTATTGCAGCCATACTTCAGAAACAAAAATAGCTCCTAAATTATTCTAGCATATAGAGTATTTCATTGAATGTTAATGCATCGCCTATTTTGTTTTGTAGAATTATTGAATTATGAAGAGGAATGGAGACATCGCATCTCTTTTTCAGAAATATTCATCAAAGAAGGCTGTTGTTTCATCGTCTCCAGCTGCAACTGTGGTGGAAGATGAACCTCAAGTGCAGGAGAGAGTTACTGAAGAAATTATGAACCCTATACCATCTTCTCCGCCATCAATTCCAACTAATGATGTCTCGCCGCAGCCAACACCGGTTTATGATATCAATCGCCTTCCACATGATCCAGGTGAAAGAATGCCCATCCAAAGTTACCCTATTAATGATCAAGATGCAATTCGTAGATTATATATTCTTAAAGGTCCATTCCAACCATATGCACATGAATTTCCAAAAAGAAAAATAGGAAAGAGATATCGTCAATTCAATTTCGTTTGGTTTCATAAACATCATTGGCTTGAATATAGTATCAAGAAGGATTCTGCATTTTGCTTTATATGCTATTTGTTCAAAGACAACAAATGTAAGAGCAAGGGGGCAGATGCATTTGTTATAGATGGTTGGAGAAATTGGAATATAGGAGAGAAGGCACTTTTGAAACATGTGGGTTCTAGTGCGCACAATGCAGCTCAAGAGAGGTATAGTGGCTTCGTGAATCCTGAGGCAACATTTGATTATCACATTGATAAGTGGAGTAAAGAGGATCTTCGTCTTTATAAGATCAGATTGACTTATTCACTTAGGTGTTTGAAGTTTCTATTGCGTCAAGGATTGGCATTTCGTGGACATGATGAGAGTGAAGAGTCTAACAACAGAGGCAACTTTCTTGAACTTTTGAAATTTCGTGCATCAAACAGTGAAGAGGTGAAGAAATATGTTTTAGAGAATGCTCCAGGTAACTGTACCTTAACTAGCCCAAAGATACAAAAGCAAATTATTCATTGTTGTGCCATAGAAACTAGAAAGAAAATAATTGAAGAACTTGGTGAAGAACCCTATGCAATTTTAGCTGATGAGTCTAGTGATATATCACATAAAGAACAACTAGCTCTTTGCTTGCGTTATGTTGATAAATTGGGAAGGCCATGTGAGCGACTTATTGGAGTTATCCCTATAGATGATACTAGTTCTTTGTCACTTAAGGAAGCAATTGAAGCTCTTCTTGTTAGCCATGGTTTGACTATGGCTCAAATCCGAGGTCAAGGTTATGATGGAGCCAGCAACATGAAAGGAGAGATAAAAGGGCTGAAAACATTGATAATGAAAGAGTCGCCTTCTGCTTATTATATACATTGCTTTGCACATCAACTACAACTAGTTCTTATTGCTGTTGCTAAGGGGAATACCGATTGTGTGTCATTTTTTGATCAAATAACTCTCTTGCAAAATATTGTTGGAGTTTCTTGTAAGCGTCATGGTATGCTTCGAAATGCTAGGCTTGAGAATATCAGAAAAGCACTAGATTGCGGTGAACTTGAAACTGGGACTGGATTAAATCAAGATATGGGGTTGCCTAGGCCTGGTGAGACTCGATGGGGCTCTCATTACAAAACTGTTTGTAGCATCATTTCTATGTACCCCACAATTCGTGACGTACTCATCGCTCTAGGGCTGATATTTCACATAAGGGCGATTGGACAAAAATTCATTTTGTTCTTGGAGCATTTGAGTCCTTTGAGTTTGTTTTCTTTGCACAATTAATGTTTGTTATTCTTGGATACACAAATGAATTATCTGAGTGTTTGCAAAGAAGGGAGCAAGATATCATCAATGCAATCTCACTTGTTAATGTTGCAAAGAGCAGAATGCAAGAATTGAGGTCTAATGGTTGGGATCAATTCCTACAAAGGGTTACTTTGTTTTGCAATCAATATGGCGTCCAAGTTCCTGCTATGGAGGATAATTATGTGCCTTATGGAAAATTAGCACGATACACTCGAAACCAAACAAATGATGATCACTTCAGAAGAGAAATATATATTGGTGTCATTGATCAAATTAGTCAAGAGCTTGATAACCGGTTCGATGAGGTCAATATGGAGTTGCTTTCTTGTATGTCAGCCTTAGATCCTTCTGATTCATTTGCTTCCTTTGATGCGCAGAAGATACGAAGACTAGCTGAATTTTACCCTAATGACATATTTGGGAATGATTTGCTGAAACTTGAGTTGCAGCTTAATAATTATATTGATGCAATGAGGCAAGATGATAACTTCAAAGGCCTTCATTGCCTTGTTGACCTGACAGTTAAGCTTGTTGAAAAAAAGAGGCATATCGTGTTCGATATGGTTTTCTTGCTTCTCAAATTGATATTACTTCTGCCGGTGGCAACAGCAAGTGCTGAGAGGGCATTTTCTGCAATGTCTTTGGTCAAAACTAAGTTAAGAAATAAGATGGGTGATAGTCTTTTGGACGATTGTCTAGTCACATTCATCGAACGGGATCTTTTCTTCAAAGTCGATGAAGATGATATAATTGAGACCTTTATGGCTTTTAGAAAGCGTCGTCCGAACAAATAGTATGGTAATTATCTTTCAAACATTGTTTCTTGCAAATTTCGTATTTCATATGTTTGGGATCCAGTGTAATCTAGTTCAAAATTTCCTGTTAATTATTAAGTTTTATGATGCATCATTTTGTTTTTATTTTTGCTTTTAAATTTTATGGTGCATTTTAAGATATTTACCGAATTATATATGAGTTAGAATGAATAGTGTAAAAATTATTATGGCATACTCTTGGCCAAAATCCTAGGTCCGCCACTGCTGGCCTCGTACCATCTTAAGGGGCCGGCACAGACATGGTACTATGCCCTGGAACAGGATGAGGGCATGCTGTCTTGGGATCGCTTCGCCGAGCTGTGTCGCCTTCACTTCGGTCCAGCAGTGCGCGGTTCTCGCCTTGCGGAACTGGGACGCCTCCCCTTCCTGTCCACGGTCCAGGAGTACTCGGACCACTTCCAGGCGTTGCTGTGTCGAGCTCGGGACATCTCCCCCATGCAGAAGACGGAGCTATTCGTGGGCGGCCTTCCCGAGTACTTGCGGGTGGACGTTGAGCTGCGCGACCCGCAGGATCTACAAACTGCCATGTACCTGGCGCGGGCGTTCGAACGGCGCGCGGCGGCCTGGCCCCCATTCCAGCAGCGCGCGACCACCGCAACGGGCGCAGGGCTCGGGTCGCATGACACCAGCACCGCCCGGGGCTCTACCGACCGGTACGACGACGCCAGGCGATAGTACGACTCCGACACGCCCGTTTCGCTGATTGTCCCCGGGCGAGCAGCAGGAGCGGCGCCGGCAGGGGCTCTGCCAACTGCGATGAACCCTACGTTCGGGGACACGTCTGCCAGCGGTTGTTCTACTTGGAGGTCGACGACTTCCTTGACGAGGCGGCCGGTGAGGGTGGGGTCGACCCCCTAGAGGAGCCGGCCGCCCCATACGTCACGGGAGCCAACGCGCTGGTGGTCTCGTTACACACGCTAGCGGGCATCCGGACGGACAAGACGCTGCTGCTACCAGTCACCATCAACAGCGAGCGACTACTCGCGCTCATGGACACAGGGTCAACCCACAACTTCCTCAACGCTGACATGATGAGCCGCCTCGGGTTAGCTATGGCGGGTGGCAAGCACCTTCGGGTCACGGTGGCCAACGGTGACCGCCTACCCTGCGTCGGCATCGCCCGCGACGTCCCCGTCATCATCAACGACGAGTCCTTCTCCATCACGTGCGTCGGGATGCGCCTAGGCTGCTTCGACTTCATCCTCGGCGTGGACTTTCTGGAGACGCTGGGCACCATCCAGTGGAACTTCCGAGCACTGACCCTGTCGTTCCAGCGCCAGGGCCGGCGCATCCACTGGCAGGGTGTGCGGGCCACGCAATAGCCTGCCCCGCAGCAGCTGGCTGTGGCAGTCGTCGACACTGCCCAACAGCCCCTCATGGACGTCCTTCTGCAGCAACATGGTGCCATCTTCGACGAGCCCACGGGACTGCCCCCGGCCCACCCCTACGACCATCGCATCCACCTGCTGCCTGGTACAGCTCCGGTGGCTGTACGACCGTACCGGTACGCACAGCTGCAGAAGGACGAGCTGGGGCGACAGTGTGAGGCCATGCTCACACAAGGCATCATACGACCCAGCACGTCGCCGTTCTCCGCTCCGGTGCTCTTGGTTCGCAAGGCGGACCGCTCGTGGCGTTTCTGCATCGACTATCGCGCCCTCAACGCCAAGACGTCCAAGGACAAGTTCCCGATCCCGGTGGTGGACAAGCTCCTCGACGAGCTCCATGGAGCCCGTTTCTTCTCCAAGCTGGACTTACGCTCAGGCTACCACCAGGTGCGGATGCACACCGATGACATCGCCAAGACGGCGTTCCGCACCCATCATGGCCACTATGAGTTCCTGGTCATGCCGTTCGGCCTCTCGAACGTGCCTGCTACTTTCCAGGCCCTAATGAACGACGTACTCCGCCCATATCTTTGGAAGTTTATGCTTGTCTTCTTCGACGATATCCTGATCTACAGTGCATCATGGGCGGAGCACCTCCAACATGTGGGCATCGTCCTCGAGACATTGCAGGCACACCACCTCCACCTGAAGCGCTCTAAGTGTTCCTTCGGCGCCACATCAGTGGCCTATCTGGGCCATGTCATCTCCGAGGGCGGGGTCGCCATGGACGCTGACAAGGTCGCGGCAGTGGCCTCCTGGCCGCCCTCGCGGTCTGCACGAGGCCTCCGGGGCTTCTTGGGACTAGCAGGGTACTACCGGAAGTTCATCAAAGACTTCGGCCTCATCGCAGCCCCGCTGACACGTCTCTTGCGATGAGACGCGTTTGCCTGGGACGATGACGCGACAACAGCCTTCCACGCCCTAAAGCACGCCCTGACGACGGGTCCAGTGCTCCAGATGCCGGACTTCACCAAGCTCTTCGTCGTCGACTGTGACGCGTCAGGTTCAGGGTTCGGTGCTGTCCTTCATCAGGGCGCGGGACCTCTCGCCTACTTCAGCAAGCCATTTGCAACCCGCCACCTCAAGTTGGCGGCCTACGAGAGGGAGCTCATCGGCCTCGTGCAGGCCGTCCATCACTGGCGCCCGTACTTGTGGGGGCGCCACTTTTCTGTTCGGACTGACCACTACAGTCTCAAATTCTTGCTGGATCAGCGCTTGTCCACAGTTCCTCAGCATCAGTGGACCAGCAAGTTGTTCGGTTTCGATTTCTCGGTGGAATACAGGCCGGGGCGCCTGAACACCGTGGCCGACGCCCTGTCCCGCCGCGACTCGGAGGCTACCGTGGAGGACACGGCTATGGCAGCACTGGCCATCTCGGGCCCGACATTCTCCCTGCTGGACGACATCAGGCGGGCGCTGGCAGCTGCACCTGACGGGCAGCACCTCCTCCAGCAGCTGCGGGACGGCGTATTGGCTGCGCCATGGCGCCTCGTCGACGGGCTGCTCCTGCACGGCACACGCATCTTCGTGCCGAACTACGACGACCTGCGCCACCAGGTGCTGACACTGGCGCACTCGGCAGGTCATGAGGGCGTCCAGAAAACCCTCCATCGACTACGGGCAGACTTCTACATGCCACATGATCGCGCGCTCGTCCAGGACTGGGTGCGCACCTGCACCATGTGCCAGCAAAACAAGACACTGGCGCAGCAGCCGGGCGGCCTCCTGCAACCCCTTGAGGTGCCGTCCCAGGTGTGGGCCGACATCTCCATGGACTTCATCGAGGGGCTGCCCAAGGTGGCAGGCAAGTCCGTCATCCTCACGGTGATGGATCGCTTCTCCAAATACGCCCACTTCATCGCCCTCGGCCACCCCTACACCGCGTCGTCCGTAGCACGGGCATTCTTCGACGGCATCGTACGACTGCACGGGTTCCCGTTGTCTATTGTCAGTGACCGGGACCCCGTCTTCACTGGGCACGTGTGGCGCGACCTCTTCAGGATGGCGGGGGTGACACTAAAGATGAGCACCGCCTTCCACCCACAGACGGATGGACAATCGGAGGTGGTCAACAAAATTATTGCGATGATATCTTCGGTGTGTCACCGGCGATCGACCGCGGGCATGGGTGGATTGGCTGTCCTGGGCGGAGTATTGCTATAATACCTCCTACCACACAGCATTGCGTGCCACTCCCTTCGAGGTGGTCTATGGCAGATCCCCACCGTCCATGCTACCTTACACGCCAGGGACGGCACGTACTGAGGCCGCAGACGACATGCTACGCTCCAGAGATGAGATGCTGGCTGAGGTGCGCCAGCGCCTTTTGCAGGCCCAGCAGCTCGCCAAGAAGTATTACGATGCCGGGCATCGAGAGGTCTAGTTCCAGGTGGGCGACTGGGTGTGGCTACGCCTGCTACACCGCACCTTTCAGTCCCTCCATCCGCGCGCGAAGGGAAAGCTGGGACCTCGCTACGCAGGCCCTTTCCGTGTCCTGGAAAGGATTGGGTCGGTAGCCTACCGCCTGCAGTTGCCAGATGGTGCTCGCATCCATGATGTCTTCCTCGTCAGCCTGCTGAAGCCGCACCGTGGGGATCCTCCTGCAACTCCGGGGACGCTTGACCCAGTGATGGATGGTCGGCTGCTTCCTGTGCCGGCCAAGGTGCTTCACGCTCAACTTAGGCGGGGCGTGTGGCAGGTTCTCGTACAGTGGCGTGGACTGGCTGAAGATGACGCCACATGGGAAAAGCTTGAAGAGTTCCGTGCTGCTTACCCCAACTTACAGCTCGAGGACGAGCTGTTTGAGAAGGCGGGGAGAGATGTTATGTATGGCCAAGCCTATGTTAGGCGCAATAGGGCCAAGGCTGCCCAGGTGGGGCCCAAGGCCCAATAGCTAATAGATAAGCTCTATCTAGTTAGTTATACTTATCCAAAGTCAGTAGATAGACTTAGATCAGCTCTATCTAGATAGTTATACTTATCCAAAGTTAGTAGATAGACTTGAGATAGCTCTATATATAGATCTGTAAACTCTGGAATAAAGATAAGCAGAATTCCAATCTATTCTGGCTTCCCAGAGGGAGCCAGAGTCTCCTGTGATCTTCTCCCTGCGCGCAACCCAGCCAGGATCACGACGGCGCCCCAGCGCCGCCGCCCTGGTCGCACCAAATCCCCTCCCTACAATCTGCGCAATCTGCCCGGTAGAATCCGTAGTTCTACCAGCCGTACTATCAAGAGGGGTCAATGATTTTTACTTGATGTGAAACTTTGTGCCTCATAAAAGCGTATTTAAAAAGGGGGCTAAGTTGTCTGATCCACGAACCGTCAGGGCTAGGTGGCCGGACCGTCCAAGAGCTAACAAAGAGGTCTACATATTTAGTGTGGTTTGCTAAGTTTGTATTGTGGACCGTCCGGGCCAAGTGGTCGGACAGTCCAACATTGTTGGCTAGTAAGGGCCTTGTTTTGGTTAAGTCCCTGGTGCACTGTGCAGATTGTCCGACCGAGGGGCGCAGACCATCCGCAGCCGACTTGAGAAATTTGCGCAGAGACTTTGTTTCCTAGTGGTTTATATTACGGACTGCCCGACCCAGGTCATGGACGGTACATGTTCCCAGGTCGCGGACCGTCCGTGCTCATGTGTCGGACCATCCACAAGTGTTCAATTTGGGCAAAGCTCGGGGTGTTCCTATTTGAGGTCGGCGGACAGTCCGTGCCTCGCTTTTCTGACACGCTTTTCAAACGAAAGTAGCCGTTAACAGTGAAGGGCAGACCATCTGCCCATATGGCATGGACCGTCCGCGAGTGCGTAGAAAGGGGGCAGTTTGTCCATAATGACTAGTTTTTGTGGGAGGAGCATAAATAGATGGGTTCCTGGTTCGGGATAGCTCGCTTGACCATTTTTGACATATATTGAGCATAATCTTGCCTCCCAAACTCTCTCACTCACAACTCTTGCCTGGGATTGCATTCTAGTGAATTGAAGAGAGCTATAGTGCACTGCATCATTGTGTGACCTTGATGCACTAGGTGGTTCATCAAGCAAACATCATTAGCTTGTTACTCTTTGAGGTTGCCAACTCCTAGATAGCTTAGTGAAGTCCCCGTCGAGCTTTTTAAGAAGATTGTGAAGAGGCCGCAGTGGTGATTGTAAGAGCCACGCGCTTGACTCACCGGAGCAATAAAAAGCGAAGATAGTAGAATCAAGTTTTAAGAGATTCCTTGACCATCCAGCTCAAAGATCAAGCGAAGTCTTGATAGAAGAGCGGGTGAGTGCATGTAACACCCCGTCCAATCCCTGGACCGACGATACTTACTCATAGCAACTCTCTAGGATTATATATCGTCCCCACAGACCAACATGGGTCTTTTGTGCGCACTTTGTCCTCACTCATGCACACCCGAGAAAACTTCCCGGTTGGTCACCCATCCCAAATTGCTCCAAGACAAGCACACTTTACATGGAGGTTTTTTCAAGATAGGCTTCCGAAAAAAAGATGCACCTTGTTGATATGATTACTCTATTAATTTTATTAAGCATTGGACCAGGATATCACCATCCTAGGGGCCAGGATATCACAGTGCATCAAGTCCACCTCAACGTGGATTAGGGGTGATAGGCAAATCACCGATATCACGATAAAAATCCAATGTCTCCATTGTTCTTTATTTTTTTCTCGAACACGCAAGAGAACTCCATTGTTCTTTACATTGTATTGATCATTGTTAATTGTGTGCATTGTGTTCTCTATTCCATTTCTAGTCATATTGATCACTTGCTCACTCTAGGTTGCAAACCATATTTAGCTCAACATAGGTTAGAGGATTTAACTCTCTTGTGGTTCTAATTAAATTTGCATGTGCCTTTGATTTTAGTTGAAACCGACTATCCACCCCCTCTAGTCGGTATCCTTGATCCTACAGCTTTGTGCATGCGCATATCCATGATAAATAACAAAATAGAAGAATTTGGGAATGGAGGATGCATGTGTAGTTTCTACAAGAAAGGTTGGGAAGATCAGAAATCCAGTGCCTTTGTTTTGTTACGGAACATGCCTCAACACGTGCATGACCAGGAAAATAAAAGAAAAAAACTAGACCAACCTAGCAGGAACTAGGCGGTTTTATATAAAGAAAATAGGCACACAAATTTGCATCGATGAGGACTCACTTGGGTGGTCTAGGCTTACATCCATACCCTCAACCATCCTAGGCTCATTTGCAACACATGGATATATAGAAAAAATACAAAAGGTCCATGTGAACATTATCTTTTGAATGCATGCTACTTTTCGATTATTCAAATTTTGGATTTCAGTTCTCTACATACCTTACATAGAAAATGCATTAATGTCATTCTACCACTAGTGGCACGGGTCTCTATAAGTTTTAGGAGGCTGTCCAAGCGAAAACCAACAGCCTGGCCTGCAATGAAATAGCAAGAATATTACTCTCTTAGAAAAAGGTAATATAAGGTACTGACAATTAAACCTATTTATTGGCTAACAGGGCATGAAGATATATGCAGAAAATAAAGTTCAGAGACATCAACAATCCAAAGGTCATTACCTCTTGGTGTGCCTTGATTCAATGTATTCCCAATTAACAGAATGTTCTTCATGATAACCTTCAACTTCTCAGAGTTTCTGAGCTGAATGCAATATCAGGGATGAGTTCTCTCATGATGAACACACGGATACCAAAGTTCAAAATAAAAATACAGGAAAATGTGTACCTCCTCACAAGCAGATGATACAGTCTGCAAATTCTTTCTGACATCCCTAATCTAAGAGAAAAAGAAGAAAGTTGGATGGTGAAAAGCCATGAACATCTCAATGATCAAAATATCAAAATGTTACCAACATATGACCTGAGACTGAAACTGAATCTTGAAAGCGAATATCTTAAGCTTAGATTCAACCCTTGGCACCTTCATTAACTCTAGAAAGAACTGCAGATGACAGGCAGCAAGGTAAATTGGAGGAAAACAGGTAAGTTAAGATTTTTAATAATTATGAAATACTCCAGTATACATTTGTATACCTAGAAAACAAATATAGACATGCGAATCCGGGATTTATCTATAAAACAAAATATGGATGCTTACATGCTCACACTTGCCAAGAGCTTCCTTGTCCCCACTGTAGTTCTGATGGAAAAAATGTGCAAAATAATTGACCTTATTTTTCATGGTTTCAGAGAAAAAAATGGTTCAAACATGTGGAAAATTAGATATTAATTCAAAAACAACCTTTAGAAGTTCCATCTCCTCTTTTGTTGGGCAAAATTTTATTAGATTTTCAATCTGGTCAGCATCCAAAACTGAATCATCCAAAGCTAGAGCAGCACTCTGTTATAAGTACAGAAAGTAAATATAATCATGTACTTCAAAACTTACTTGACTAGTAGTCACTAATTTAGGGTTAATCTTTTCTAGATTTCCCACAAAAAATTAGGGAGAAGATTGTCATAAATGAAGCAACTTTAATTACGGAGTAAAACTCACGAAAAACAGGTGATTCTGACTTAAACAAGCTGATGACTTTACGACAATCCTGTTAGATTGTAAAATTGTGTATAAATGTGATAGAATCTGGTCAAAGTAGAAATTGCAATGAAGAACCATATACAAAATGCATTTTCAATTCAAGGCAGACATGGAGATTGACTGGGATTAAAAAATGCAGCCACAATGCAGTTATTTTATCTGACAATGCTTGTAACTTTGTTGTTGTGATGTAATAAAATTTGGGTTTTGCCATCGTGGGAAAAAATCAGTTATTTTATCCACATCTAACCAATACATCAATTCTAAAAGTATAGGCAGGAACACCCTTTCTTGCCTGTCATTTTGTTTTTTCTACCTGGCACTTGTTATTTATCGATAAAAAATTAGTGATAGAACCAAAAAATTCCCCCAAAAACTTATTAATGCTTTCACTTTCAACAAGACTGTTTAAAGATAACTAAATTGGATTTTCTTTGAGTATTAAGATTCATGCATTTCTATGAAAGGGAAATAATTGGCCATGATAAATGATAACAAGAAGCTTCAACACGATTGACATGGAACTCATGCAATTGAAATTGCCCCTCCACTGATATCATGTAACTTATGCTTCAAAATTGCAGAAAATCAATGCGTTTCACTTCGAACTATGACATATTTTTTGTCATTCGAGAATGCAAAGAGGCATAGACACATTGCTAGTCAAAATATACTTACCATCATATCAGGGAGCGGCATTTTGATTTTTGTCAACATGATCTCTGTGTTATTGGCTCGTCTTAGATCGATCTGTGGATTTTTCAAAGACACCAACAAACTTTTAAATAAAATAACAACACACATAAAGGATTTCTATTGCCAGGAAACACTTTTGTTTTAAAAAATAACTCCAATGCTAGCATGTTAATGCCAAACAAGTATATTTTAAGTTAAAGTATTAAAATGGATTGTAAATATGGAATCCACGGCGCCACATGTTTTCCTTTCTCAAATTTCATGCCTAGGAGTTTAAAAGAAGCATGAATTAGTGATAGGTTACTTGATCCTATCGCGGTTGTGAAGTGCATAAGAATATGAGATTGGAGGTCAGGTTCGAAATTTCCGACTTCGGGAAGGTGCCATGGTGGCTTGAGTGTAGAGAGGCGGCATGACAACAAGCTAGGGAGAGAAAAGGTAGGGGAAGCCCCTGAGTCCGACAAGATATTTGCCTTCATCTGGTTACACAACCCCTATATTTATAATCTCTAGAGAATTTGGTTCCCAAGCAAACTAAAGGAGGAATCCTTATAGATTTGGACTCTTTTCCTAATGAGGAATTCTTATAGATTTGGACTCTCCTTTCCCAACAAATTAATTATATTTACTAAACAGGTACTGTTCACGCCATATAGTTCATGCCCGGTTGTAGTTCGGGCCACCACATGGGTGCCCTATTTTTCGGCGTGCATAGAAAATACCAGTCATAACCACTCTGTCTCTTCAAACAGCTCGTCCTCGAGCTGAATCTTTGGGTAGCGGTCCTTGAAGTCGTGCAGTGGTTCTCAAATAGTGTCATCGGTGGTTAGGCTCTACCACTATACGAGCACATGCCAAGTGCCACGACGTAACTGCGTGCATAGTACACACTATGGAACAGGCAACAATCGGTCATCCTGAACGGGTGGCACCAATGGTGGAGTCGTCAGAGGGTCCCTGCAAAATGTCTTGAGCAACCCAACATGGCGACATGGAACACGTCATGGAGACAGGTGTCATGCAGGAGTTGAAGATGGCAAGCCATGTGCCTAGTTCACTACACTTGAAAGGGGCCTGCAGAGCAAGGCCCAAGCTTGCCCTTAGATCGGGGCTCCATCGAGCGTATCAGGTGGTGGAGAAGGTGGAGCCACACCCAATCACCCACCTCGAACTTGAGCTCGCGATGTTGGTCGTCATAGTACCGCTTGGCATACTGTTGAGCCTAAAGAAGGCATTGATGAACCTCCATGAGGAAGGTGTCGTGGCCACGAAGGAGTCCACCACCTCCATTTGAGCAGCCCCTGCGGTGTGTGGTAATAGAGGTGTTGGGGGCCGGTCGTACACCTTGTGCAAGCACGCGGTCGGTCCCCCGTGGTGTAACAGAGGTACATGGCTATCACCTTGTTGATGACCTCTGATTGGCCATCCGTCTGGGGTGGAATGCTATGCTCAGGTAGAGTTTGACGTCAGGCATCTTGAAGAGGCTGCGCCACATGTGACTGGTGAAGGTCGTTTATCAAGGTCGCTGACGATGGAGGTGGGAAAGCTGTGCAGACAAACAATGTCCTCGAAGAAGGCACAAGCAACCGATGCAACCGAGTATGGATGACTGCAGGCAATGAAGTGTGCATATTTGGAGAAGCGGTCGATGACGGTAAGGATAGATTCCCTGTGGACCATGGGAATGCCCTAGATAAAATCCATCAAAATGTCTGCCCATAACTGAGACGACACGTCGAGTGGCTAGATCGACCGGCTATAGGGTTGGCATCTTGTTGCATTGACACATGATGCACGCGCGGACAAAGTCGCAGATGAGTACTCAATCTCATGGGATACGGAAGTCCTCGCACAAGTGTTGAAGGGTCTCTTCGATCCACTCATGGTCAACATAATGGGCCAATGTGTGAGGTGTCCCAAGAGTCAGGGTAAGAGGTGCCTCGGGTGCCGGTGCATGAGGTGCCCCGAGAGTCAGGGTAAGAGGTGCCGCGGAGGCAATACATCTGCGCTAGGTGATGCAGGGGTTGATGCGCCTACGTCTGGTTCCCCAAGGGCTGATGCTCGAGGTACCTTGAGGATTGGGGCAAGAGGTACCTTGGGGGTCGATGCGTTGGATGCCTAGAGAGCCAATGCACTAGGTGCCTGAGAGCCAACGTGTCTTCGCTGGCTGCCCTGGGGCGGATGCCCAAGGTGCCCCATGAGCCAATGTGTTGGGTGCCCCGAGGGTCGGGGCAACATTTGCCCTTAGGGTCGAGCAATAGGTGCCCAGGCATTGACGTGCGAGGTGCTCTAGGACCAGGGCAAGAGGTTCCTCGGAGGCTAGGGCAAGAGGTGGCACGAGTACTAGCACACGAGTTGTCCCGAGGGCTAGGGCAAGGGAAACGTCCAACAAGTGCCATTGGATGCAGTTGGCTTCTGCATCAAGTCCCATGGCAACACAAATTTCCTTGAGGAGACAAAAAGAGGAGGTCGACGGGGTGAGTAGCTCGGCGGGTGCAAGTTATGAGTCGGGGTTGGCGATCACATTTGCTGAGTAAGAGTCACGATGGGATAGGGCGCCAAACACCAAGTTGAGGCATCCCGGGAGGCACTCCATCGTAAAGTCGAACCTGAAGAACTTGTTGATAACAGCGAGCCAAGGAGAAACTTCAGGCTACAGTGGTTGGTGCGAACGAGGAAGACAACCCCAAAGATACACCCGTTGGTGCCATGTCGTCTAGATCAGGCTGATTAGTCCACGCTCGTACGCTACTAGCTTGTGGTGGCTGGAATCAAAAGGTAGGCTAAGAAGGCTAGGGGACCAGCCCCCTTGTGTAGAATAACGCCAAAGCCTGAGCCCCATGTGTCGCGGTCGACAACAAACTATTGGTTGAAGTCCGATATCCGCAACACCGAACCAGAGGAGAGGGGACACTTGAGTGTCATGAAGGCCTCGGTAGCCTCCGATGCCCAAGAAAATGCTCCTTTGCGCACTAGGCGTGTGAGTGGCACGATGGTTGTTCCTAATGAAATTCTGGTGGTAGCTGGCCAACCCTAGTAATCCACGCATTCCTCAGGGTAACCGAAGCTTTGGCCAAGATGCGACGGCACCCACCTTGTTGCTATCCACCATGATGCTCCTGGCAGAGATAGCGTGCCTGAGGTAGGCGATCGAGGGCACACCAAAGTTGCACTTGGACCGCTTGAGGAAAAGGTCGTGGGTGCATTGGGCATCGAAGACGAGACACACACCCTACAAGTGTTTGGACCACGACGAGCTATAGATCAAAATGATGTCGAAGACAAGCACAAACCTACGGAGGAAGGATTGAGGATGTTGTTCATGAGGGCCTAGAACATAGCTGGTGCATTGAAGAGGCCGAAATGCATGGCGAGGAACTCGAAGTGACTGTGGAGCGTGTGGAACGCCGTCATTTTAAACATCCTCCAGATGCATCCGGACCTAGTGATAGCCAGGCTGCAAATCCAGCTTGGTGAAGGTCCTAGCGCCATGAAGCTCGTCCACCATCGGAATCGAGAACTTGTCGTTGGATGTTTTGTTGTTCAATGCCCTATAGTTGATGCAAAAGCGCAAGGACCCGTCTACCTTTTTGACGAGCAAGATCAGCACCGAGAATGGGGAAGTGCTGGGGTGGATGATACCTTGTTCCAGCATGGAAGTACACTGCCGCTTGAGCTTGTCCTTCTAAAGTTTAGGGTAGCGGTATAGATGGACAACTATTAGTGTCATGTCTGACAACACTGTATCAAGTGTTCATAGGCGCGTGTCGAGGGAAGTTCGCAGGGTTCGCCAAAAAATGCCCTATACTACCAGAGGAGGCGGTCCAACAAGGGCTATGGAGGGTCCATGGATAAGGCCCAGAGAGCTGGCTCCCAGATGTCGTCGTGAGGGGACCCCACCCCCTTTTAGAAGACGCATCGATCACCCCGTCGGAAGGATATGCAGAGATCCTCAAAGTCCCACAAGATGGGTACAAGGGGACGAAGGTAGTTGAAGCCTAAGAGCATGTCAAAACCACCAAGATCGATGCCAAAACAGCTGATAAGAAAGTATTCCATGTTGATGTGTATGGCCACATTGTGAACCATGCCGATGTAAGCAACAGGACTCTTACTCTCATCAAGAGGACGACACTACGAGTTGGGGCAATTTTCGTTTTATTTCTCACACACTACTCAAATGCCATACCCTTCTAAGGGTTGGAATACATACTTATAGCCCTAGGGGTGGGGGTTGTCGAGCATATGGAATATGTCTTCCTACTACTAACTGCACTACACAGAGGTGTTGCACTCTAGTCAAAAGAAAGACTGCAACAAGTTGTTGTCCTCCAAAAATTGAAAAGGAGATGTTGTTGTCCCTGCTGCAGCAAAAGCTAAAAAGGAGATGCTGCTATCCCTGCAGCACGTTGTACTTGCAGTCAAAAGACTGAGATGTTGTTGCTGCTGTCCCACGTTGTCCTTGCAGTCAAAAGACTGAGATGCTACCGCTGTTGTCCTTCCCATAGACCACGAGACTTATTCCAACAATTCTCCCCCTAAGTCTTGTGTGTCATCTTGTTGGATAGTTGGGCCATCCCGGACCTGGAGCAAAGCTCAAGAAACTTGATCCTCCCAAGAGGCTTAGTGAGCAGGTCTGCAAGTTGATCCTTGATGTTGATGTAGCATGCCTTGATGCTCCCTTCTGCCAAGCAATCACGGATGAAGTGATATCTCACTCGGATATGCTTACTCCGTTCATGGAACACGGGGTTTTTGGCCAACGCCAGAGCGGACTGGCTATCCACCCTAAGTTCCACCGCTCCAATATCTCTCCCAAGGAAACTATCGAGCAGTCGAGCAAGCCAGAGTGCCTGAGTTGAAGCGGTGGAGTGCGCTATGCACTCAGCCTCGCAGATGGATATGGCCACCACCTGCTGTGTAACACCCTGAATTTGGGGGTATAAAATTTCTTCTCTAATATCTAACAAATTCAGGTGTTACTCCTTGTTTCACTCTCTATAGATTTCTTCTCTCTTCTTTTTATTAGAGTTGTATCTAGTATTTGGGAGATGAATTATTTCTTTACTATATCAAAACCTATGGGAGTCATGAAATGTTGCAAAATGTTGAGCCTAGATTATTCTTTTGTTTGATGCACATGTTTGGCGAAAGGGCCTCTAGCGTAATGGTTAAGGCTTCCGAGTAGCACCTCCAGGTCCTGAGTTCGATCCCCCTCGGGGGCGAATTTCTAGCTAGGTTAAAAAAATCCCCTCGCTGTGCCCCTCCCGCTCTCGGGTTACGTCCTGCGCGCCACCCTCCGGCTGGGCCATTGCAGAGTGGGTGGTGACGGCCTGCTAGTGATGGGGGGCCGGGGTTCGGGGATTTTCTCGGCCGGGACCATGTTTCGGTCTCTTCTTAATATAATACCGGGAGGGCGGTCTTTCCCTCCCCGGCCGAGTTTTGATGCACATGTTTGGAATACATGAATTTGAATTTGTACCATGTTTGAATTTGAATCCAAAAGAGAAAACAAAAGGAAAAGGAATTAGGAAATTCAGAATAAAAGAAAAAGGCAAAGAAGCCTAGCCGCCCCCTTCCCTGGCCTTTCAGCCCAGCCAGCCAGCCCGCGCACGCGCTCGGGTCGCTCTCTGCTAGGTGGGTCCCACCTGTTGGCGCCGCACCCCACTCGCCCTCGTGCACTTGCTCTCTCTCCTTTCCTGTCTGCTCGGTGGGGCCGCCTCATCAGCGCCGATTCGCCCGCTCGCTCGCTGACTCGCGGGCCCCGCTCGTCAGTCTCGTCCCCTTCCCTGCAACCGTCGCGCCCGCGCCCATGGCGTGCACTCCGCGCGGTCAAATCGTGCCCATGCCCCATGACTCGCCCACGCACGTCGCTCGAGCGCCTAGGTGAAGAACCCGGACCCCCCTCAGCTCGCCCCTCCCCTCATTCACTCTCTCCCTGCCCTCACACTCACTCAGCTCGCAACACCGCCATTGTCGTTGCTCCGTCGTTCCGCCGTCCCCGCCGGGCCTTTGCCATTGCCTCGGCCACGGTGAGCTTCGCCTGAGCTCAGTGCACGGGGAACCCGCCTTGGTTTCCCCTCTCACCGACCCCACTGCCTAGTCCGCGCCTAACTTCTCCCCTGCGCAGACCGGAGTTCGTCGCCGCCGTGTTTCCTCATTGTCCGGTCAACCGAAGCCTCCCAGCGCTGTGCCAAGCTGCCCCGAGCGCTGCCTCTAGGTAAGGAACCCTCCCCCGCCCATCCTTTGCACTGATTTCGTCTCACCGTGAGGAATTTCGTCTCGCCGGAGCCACTCCTCGTCGGGCCGCCGCATCCTCACGGCGCCCGGACGGTACAGCCCTTCCCCATGCCCAAACCCAGGCATAGAACACCCCTACCCCCTCACCGAAACTCATGCCGGTTTCGGTACACCGGATTGTTCCCCACTGCGGCAGGGATTGCTCACTCCGGCCCGTCCGAGACCCTCCTCTGTCATCAGCCCACCTCGATCCCGTTCTCTCCACCCAAGCTTCGCCATAGTGCTCGTCGGGTCCTCCCCAACCGCCCTGGCCTGTCCAGACTGCCTCGGCACCCCTAGACCCCCGGCCTGCCTCGCCTCTGATGGCTACGCCGCCGCGGGTGCGAGCGGCGCAGCCCCTGGCCGGCCAGAGACTGTTAAGTCCCTAGATGCCCGATCCTGGCTGTCCACCCCTGATCCAATGGCCCAGGTCTTCGAATAACGGTTCGCGTGGTTCGTTGAACCAGGGCCCTTGATCTAAGATCCAGTGGCTAGAGTGCCCCGCGCCCTCGACGCGTTGCTAGCCTGTGGGCCCTGCGCGTTAGGCGCCCGCGCCCGCGCCTGCGCGCTCACCCGCTGGTTCTAATCTCGGTTGTTGATCCGAGATCCAACTGCCGAGGAGATCCGATACCTCTTTGGTTTGTCGTTTTGTAGAAAGAACCTTCGGTTCTCGGGTATTAGAACTCGTCGTCCTTATTTCTTTCAGCCGAGCCCCTGGATTTTTGCAGAAAGAGCCCCAGGCTTTAATTTAATTAAGAAAAAGTGTCTAATTTAGGGTTTTAAATTCTAAAACTTGTAAATTTCATATCTTTTGCATATGAAGTCCAAATTGGATGGTTCAAATTGCAAAATGGTCATAATGTTATTCTCTATCTGTTTAAATTATATTCACCCACTGTCTGCATGTCTTAATTTTGTGGCTAGACTCTAGGTTAATTTAAAGTAATGGAATATTTATTAAAGAACAAAATAAAAGGTGAAGCCCTAATGAATGTTCAAGTGTTTAACTTTGTAAACTTAAATTCATTTAGTGTAATCCCATCCCTAGAATAACTTTAATTAAGTAAATTATTAAGATAGACCTAGTTAGGGAAGTAATTTACTGAGATAAACTTAGTTAGAGAACAGTAGACCCTTAAACATAATGATCTACCCTAGAACCTAGAGTTCACTTGTGTACCTGTACTTTTCTAATGAACCTGTGTTTGATCTGTTGCATATGTTTGGTGTAATGTTCTTTGTTATTCCCCAATTATGTTGAATGAATGATTGCTTTGTGTAGACAATGAGCAGTCCGTGGTTCCCGAGTGTGTTGCAGGAGACTTTCCTGAGTAGCAACCAGGTGAAAGCAAATGTCCTCTGACCCATTATGTCCTACTTACTTTATAATTCACTGTCCCGCAATACCATGATCAACCTAAGAATTGACTAGTGTTCTGTTTTCCTGTCCTTGTTTACCCTTTTGGAATTAGCTATTATGTATTATGCTACTGCTTTACTTTAATTAATGAACATGATGAGAATATTTATGATAACGATGATGTTATTCTAGATATGATGATGAACTTGTGATACTTTAGGGGACTCGGGATGTTTCCCGAGTACCTCTTCATAAGGACCTGTTTGTTGAATGACCACCCGGGAAAACAGTACAACCATGAGGGTGGAATGAGACGCCATTAGCTGATTAATTAGAGGAACTTGAGGTGTAGTCGGCTTCACCGTCGTGCCGTCAATGGGGTCTGGGCACAGTACTTGCTCTGCCGAGGCTGGTTGCCGAGGTTCTTTCGTGTTAAGGGTGGCACAAGAAAAATCATAGTGCAATTGCAAATTAAGTGCTATATTAAAAGGACATAGCACAGTTAAAAATAGACAACCAGGCAAAGTAGAACAGGATGACAACCGTGCAGGACGCACAACGGCCAGGCCAGTGGGGTGATGTGCATGCGCAAAACAATGATAGACAGAGGAGCAGGGGTTGGCGATGGACAGAGCAACAACTACACAAACTGGCCATGGGCCACGGGTGGAGCAGTAGGGGGGTTGGCCGACGAATAGGCGGACGAGCGTCAGGTGGTTGGCAACCATCTCGGATGAATGGTCGAGCGTCGAGGCAATCAAGGCCAGGACAGCCACCAGGCCAGGAAGCTTCATGTGTGGGGCTTGGATGCTTAGTGTTTAGGACTAAATTTCTTTGTATATAATTTGTATTAAGCATCTTGGTATTGCTCAGGCAATACCAAGCCACACGGGCTCCTCCGCCCCTGCCAGTGTGCATTGGAAATACTGGTTATAACAATAAGACTTTTTATGCATATCTTAACCCCTAGGAATGCAAGACGCAATAGAATAAAATATCCACTAATCTTCTAAATCATGCTATAAGGTTTTATTCATGGGTTCCATCAAGTTTGAACCTTGGAAAAGATTGTGGAAGTCTTGGACCCCCCAAAAATGTAAGTTGTTCCTTTGGCTGGCCATAAGAAATAAATGCTGGACAGCTGATAGGTTACACAAGTATGGGCTTCCATATCCGGAAGTTTGCCCTCTTTGCGATCAAGAGGAAGAAACAATTCAACATCTCCTAACATCTTGTGTCTTTGCTAGACAGTTTTGGTACATCATCTTGTCTCCTTTGGGATTAGGGCATCTCACTCCGGGCGCGGAGGTTTCCTCATTTGAAGATTGGTGGAGGAAAGTGTGCTCTAGGAGTCACAAAGACATGAAGAAGGGCCTTAACAGCGCTGTAATCCTTGGGGCTTGGTGTCTTTGGCTTCAGAGGAACCGGGTTGTCTTTGATAAAGATTCACCCTCCATCGAAAAGATGAAGAGCAGCTTCCTAAAAGAATCTTCCTACTGCGTGTTGGCTGGAGCTAAGCAACTAGGAGTTTTGGGCCTAGCTCATCTCTTAGGGTGGTAGGGTAGAGTCTGTTCTTTATTGTGTTGAAATCTGCAATTTTTGTTTCAATTGTTAGTGTGTGCGTGTGGATGCAGGTGTCCCTAACCTGTACCTATCTTGTAAGACCCTTTCTTCTATCTTATCTATAAAGATGTGCAACTCTCCTGCGTTTTTTCAGAAAAAACCTCAAAATTGAAATGGATACTCCAATATTGTCGAAATTGACTTATTTACACAAAATGAATAAAAAGCAAGTTTAGGCCATGAAAAAAGCTCTTGAAGTTCACTTCTTAATGCAATGATACGCGACTCTCTTGCATATTCGAGAATTTTTTTTTTTTTTTTTTGCATATTCGCACACTTCTCTATGACTTAGGTCACTAGGGGAAACTTGGCAAGGTGGTCTTAGTTTAGCCTGTTTAGGATCTGAGCATAACATTAACTGTACTACACTATTGTGCGGTGTCATAGACCATGCAGTGTCGGTTGGCTACAAAAGTAATTAACAAAAAAGGGAAACAAACTTACAAAAAGAAATAAACTTCCGTGCAGCGGTTAATAAAAAGGAAGTAGGTGAAACTCAAGATTGGCTATTGGCTTGTCTATCATGCTTAGTAAATTACCAGTTGAACTTTATCAGATTTTGTTCCAAGGGATTTTCCACGACCTTCTGATTTTGAGCCAGCTTTTGTCTTTGGAGCAATGGTAAACAGAGACTCTAGTTCATTTACATCGAATTCAGCATGGCTGCATTGATCACATTAACAGTTAGAATAGTAATAAGATAAGAAACATACATTAAATGCCACTAGAATCTACAATCAGTAAAAAATATGGGATTCAAATTAAGTAAATATGTGGGAACTAAATTAAGTTCATGATGACATTTATCAACAGAGCTTTTCCCGTTATGAATATGGTTAAATAGTGGAGAAACTATTGGGCAGTTGATAGTACCTATTAGCTTCCACTTGTTTTTGTAGCTCCGCCCATAAGCTTCCTTGCATTGCTCTTGTTACTTTGACCCAATGTAGTGGTTTTAGGGATGACTTTCGCATTGCACTTTGTAATGTCGGGCCTAACGTGCGAGCAAGGCCATGTCCCCTTCCGCCAGGTGGAGTAGGCATCCCTCTTCCACCTGGAGGAGGAGGGGGGCCACCAGACATTCCAGGAGGCATTGGAGGAGAAGGTGCACCAGGAGGGGGAGGGGGACCACTTACTCCTCCATGTCCTCTAGGAGGAGGTGGTGGTGGACCTCCATGACCTCCAGGAGGAGGAGGTGGTGATGGAGCTCCACCTCGAAACCCTGCTGGAGGTGGAGGCGGTGGAGTTCCTCCTAGTCCTCCAAAGGGTGGAGGAGGAGGAGGAACTCCTCCAATTCCTCCATATGAAGGCGGGGGCGGTGGAGCTCCTGCATATCCTCCAGGAGGTGGCGGTGGTGGTGGAGCTCCTGCATATCCTCCAGGAGGTGGCGGTGGTGGTGGAGCTCCTGCATATCCTCCAGGAGGTGGCGGTGGTGGTGGAGCTCCTGCATATCCTCCAGAAGGTGGCGGTGGTGGTGGAGCTCCTGCATATCCTCCAGGAGGTGGCAGTGGTGGTGGAGCTCCTGCATATCCTCCAGGAGGTGGCGGTGGTGGTGGAGCTCCTGCATATCCTCCAGGAGGTGGCGGTGGTGCTGGAGCCCCTACATATCCTCCGGGAGGTGGTGGTGGCATTAGAACTTCTGCATATCCTCCAGGAGGTGGAGGTGGCCGGGGAGCCCTTACACATGCTTTGGGAGGTTGAAGATCCCATGCACCTTCCCCTAGAGGTGGCGGTGGTGGTGGAGGCCCTACATGTCCTCCAGTAGGTGGTGGCAGTGGTGGATCCCCTCCACATCCTGTTTGAGGTGGTAGCGGGATCGAAGCCTCTACAAATACACTCGTAGGTGGTGGTGGCAGATCTCCTATGTGTCCATTAGAAGATAGTGGTGGTGGTGGAGGTGGAGGTGGCAAGCATGAAGGACCTTTAGATTCTCTGGTAGATTGGAGGAATGACAAGTCTCCACTATGAAATCCAATTGGCAATGTAATTCCTCCTATCCCTTTAGTAAAGGGTGGTGGAGGTGGAATGGCCCCACATCCTCTAGGAGGAGTTGATAGTGGAACTTCTCCATGTCCTCCAGGAAGTGAAGGTGGAGGTATTGGAATATTCACAATTTCTCCACAAAGAGTTGACAATGGAGATCCCATTTGTCCTTCAGGGGGAAGGAGAGGAGGTGGTGGGTTTTCTTTAGTAACTTCAAGAAGAGAAGCTGGTCCTGTTGATTGCCCACCATCAAGAGGTTGAGACAAAGTTTCACTTGTTCTAGGAGGAGGAGGTGGCAATGGAATTATATTATCCCCTTTTGAATGTGGAGGTGGAACTATTACAATATCCTCTGAAAAGGTAGGTTGGGTTGCTATATCAGCATAGAAAGAAGGTTGGTACGAGCACGGAGATGCAGGTGCGATATGATGTAAAGTTGGTGGTGGAGGTGGTGGAGGTGGATATAGATTAATATGTTTTCCAGGAAGAGATGGATGATTCAAGAGTGGAGCTGGAAGTGGAGGTAGAACAAATGATTCTCTAGAAAAAGGTGGAGGGGAAGAAGGTGGATTTTCGTAATGTTCTGTTGGAGAAGGTGGTTTTGAAGATAAACATAAAGAAGGTATAACTGTTGCATGACAAGGTGGTGGTCGTGGAGGAGGAGGAGGTGGAGGTTTCATATGTTCTCCAGAATGAGGCAACTTTTGTGGCAATTGCAGAATTGGAATGCCTCCGTGTTCTTTATCATCAACTATAGAAGCCAAGTCTCCGTTAATTGTTTCACCTTGTGATATCTCCACCTCAAATGGCCTCAAATGAATTGATAATGTTGTTTGATCTAAAGGCTGCTCACAATTTACTTGCTCTGCAGATATTGAACATGAGGAATTATCTGTTACAATATGAAACATTGGATATGGAGGTGCTGCAGGTATATAGGATGAGATACTTGAAATTGTATCTTCAGCGCTTCCAAACACATGCTGAACTTTATACTCAGAATGCTCTGATGGAGATAATTCGACAGCAGTATCAGATTGCAGAAATTGAACTTCACTTGCTTCATGTCCTTCGAGAGAAGTAGGTGGAACATCAGATTTGTGTTCTGGTAGCATTGTTGGTTCTTTATATGGACAATCTGAAGATGGATTTGAGTATACCAATGGAACTGATCCACTATCACTGCATATAGTTGGCAGTGGAAGTTGTGATGGTGGTGGTACTAGAGGCAAAGGTGGCGGCGGCAGCGTTGGTAGTTCAGCACGTTGTAATGTTTTGGGAGGTGAAAAACAAGTCATGTGCAACAAAGAATTTGTATCTTCATTGGCAAATGGGACATCCATGGCAGTTACTATATTAGGTCTACTTGTTACTTCCTCATCTACAAAATCAGAGGCTCCTAAGGGACATTCAGTTGCAGCTATACTACTTTTAGAGAGTGAAGTTAGTGAGGAATCACCTAAGTTGAGAACACTTTGTCTATAATCTGGACTATAGGAACAAGATCCATCAGCTCTTATTTGTTCAGGTTCATATATTATGGTGCTCGAATAACTTTGGGTGCAAGAATCATGTGGGGGTGGTAGTGGAGGTGGGTGTGGGGTTTGAGGGCCATATTGGTTGGAAGCAGGCAAAGTTAAGCTACCTGAATGTAGATCATTTTCCTCTGTCATTGGTGGGTGAAGATGTTGATCTTGTGGTATTGAGGGAGATCTAACATGCTCTTGGTGTTTGGGTGATCTTGAAGAAGTCATTGACATCTCTATGAATGTGTCAAATGATAATGATGGTAGAGATGAAATCGTTCTTATTGGCCGCAGAGTAGGATGTACTAGAGACATTTTGGATGATGATCCCAGGGATGTGTAGAGCTGAAATGGTGGAAGCACAGAAGATGTATCTGAATCACCCCTTCCACTTGTAGAAGTAACGGAGTTCTGCTTAGATTCTGTTTGTGATGGAGAAAAAAAGGACAAATCTGTGGATGCAGCACGAAGCAGATTGCGTCTGGGAGATGATGGAGAAAAAAGACTAGATGTCGCCAATGGTAGAAAAGGTTTTTTCTTTAGCACCAGTCGAGATGAATCGGTTGTATCTGTATTTGCATTCACAGAAGTTGAAGCATGGTTTATTGTCAAGTTAGATTCTTCTGGTAGAATGTTCGCACAAGAGATATTAGAAGACTGACTCCTGGAGCTGGAAAATGATGTGTCAATTCCTGCTCTTCGCTCTGCAGTGACATTACTACTGCAAGCACGAAGCTGATCAATATTTTCATTGGCAGAACTTAGTTCCAAAGAAGTGTTTGAGCTGTCAAGATGTGGTAAATCTTTGGGCTCAGCCACTAGTGAATCTGTGCCTGTGATGGTAATTTTTTCTTTGTTGCGACTTTCTTCCCGTTCAATCACTATGCCATTGTCATAAGCAGCATATTCATCTCGTGCACTCTGTCCCTCATCTTTTTTGAAAAAAGTATTAGGTCGTTTTGTGTCCTCGTCTTCTCCCAGTGCAGTGCTTTCTGAACTGTGGACTGCCTCATCTAATTCAGTTTCCATCATATTCCCCTCTACCACTTGTTTGGGAGTTGTAACTTCAGATATGATGACCTCTTTGATCATCTGTATGTCCTCAGTACTATTAGTTTCTAATATAATCACCTCCTTAACCAATACATTATCAATCTGGCTCAAGTCTTGATTGGAACCCATCCTTATATCCTGCTTGGAACTACCCTTTTCAAACATGCACCCATCCTCTTTATTGGTAGAACTTGAGATGCCGCTATCTGTGTCGCCATCTATTGTAGCTGTAAAAGTTGACTTCACAACTGCAGTCTCATCGTTGAGCAAAATATTGGCTTCAGTGGATGTGCATGCTATTGTAGCGGTAAAAGTTGACTTCACAACTGCAGTCTCATCGTTGAGCAAAATATTGGCTTCAGTGGATGTGCATGTCTTTCCATCATTTACTGTTTTTAACAACAAGCCCAAGTTATTGGCTTTATCGTCTTGTGATCCATCAATGTGAATATTCAGATCAAAATTGGAAAATGGTGAGTTTTTCCAACATTCAGCACTTGGAGTTCGAATATAATCTGTAGAGACCATAGAAAGAGTATCCGCATCCTTATTTCCATCTTGAGATTCAGCATTACTGAAGATTTCTTCTGCTTCAAAGAACTCATCAGCAGAGGCAACATCCATATCATTATCATAGTCATAATCATAATCAGGTGCTACTTCAGTTGACGCATCAGACTCAGCATCAAACTCTGAAAAGAGTACCTGGTTAAGACATGCACCCACAATTAACATTGATATATTTGGTGACAGATTATCACATGCATACATGAGAAATCATGGCCTACCTCTGCTTTGAAGTTCTTTGTGAATTGGTGATCGGCATCCCAAGGGACATCGATGTCCTCAAAGTTCAACGGTAAAATGTGAGACTGGATGAAAAAGGTATTGAACATCACCCTAAACATTAACCTTTCATTTCCTTGGCCATCATCCACATGCAGACATTCAAGGACGACATCACCTTGGACGCAGGATCCTACATTTAACTTCACTGGCGCATTATCTGCCTGCAAAAATAGTTAACGAGTAACTTGAATAAATAGCAGAACCATTTAGATAAGACATGCTTGATGGTACCTGTCTGTAACGCCTAATATGTTTCTTGGCCTTTGATGGTGGTGAAACGACACTATGACTTCTGTCAGCTGTTGGAATATCCTGCCCATATACTCGAACAATTGGCCGACAACCACCGACTCCATCAAAATTTGGAATTTCTCTAAGAATTACACAATCCAAGGTGAAAGGAATAGGTTGTGTAGGCCATCCTATGCCGTCATCCATTCTGCATATGTACCCAAGATACCGAAGATGAGACGGTTGTGGATTCAATGTGGTTAGCATCTGAAGAAGCTCCTTTGGGGCTTGCTTGTACACCATATCTAGAGTTCTTTGCTCCCCATTATATTGTTTCCTGTACAGAAGAAGACCTGCAAGCATAAATGCCAACACTGGCCATCCATCTTTCTCACAGTGCATTAGTAAAATATTTTGCTGCCCTTCAAGCATAAGCCACCTTTCACTCAGCCTTAGGAAGTGGAGAATGATATCCAAAGGAAGTAACGGGCATCCTAGATACTTGCAAGGGTAGTCTTTGGCTGTAATATTGTACTTGGAGAAAATGCCTGAAATAAGACTTTTTCCTTCATCTCTAAAGTTAAGTACCATCAATGAAGAATCTGCAAACTGTTCACGGAGCTGCAAAATAATGTTGTCCAGGTAATTCTTGTATCTGTATTGGTCCATGGTTTCTGTTGAGAAGCAACAATCGAATACTGCAAGCACAAACAGACCAATCATTGCACATTATGTCAGACTTAATTTGACAATGTCTATAACCATCATAGCAGTATGGTGCAAGGCCAGAAGCCACCCATTCAATTTTTTTATACGAGACTACAAAAGTAGCAGATCAATACATGATAGCCTTGATCCTACATACTCAAATCATAAACGCATGAGCTGGTGTGTAGAAAGAATAGGACAGTCCTGTCAGAAGTTACACAATGGTGACTATATCCGATCGCTCTGGACATAATCACAACCTCCATACAAATCCAAGAATTCGTCGAACTATGGATCAGAATACAAATTGTACAGATGCTGCTCGGCATGCAGGATTCTATAACTCGGAAATGGACGGCTGACGGAAAATATTCCACATGTTCAGCATACAAGATCCAGTTCGGAGGATCGCATCGAAAATTCCAGGCCGAGCTCATTTGGAAGGCGCAGGTGGAAAATAAATGCAAAGTCCACGCCTGGATACTCATGCACAACAAAGTCCTAATGGTGGACAACCTACAAAAGAGCGGGGTTCCCACATTAGGACCATTGTGTCTTGTGTAATGGGCCTCTAGAGACAACAGACAAGGTTACACCTTTCTTTGCTGTGCCCCTTCGCAAGGGCCAATTGGAGCCAGGTGCTATCCTGGAAGAATTTCAATGTGCAGCTACCCTAACAGGACCCCGCCTGCATTACCGATTCGTGGGAGGAAGTAGTAAGCAAGGTGCCAAAGCACGACCGCAGCCGTTTCAACGGAGTGGTAATCTACATTGTGTGGTACCTGCGGAAGGAGAGAAATAGGAGGATTTTTGAAAACGTGTACAAGACATCGCAGCAGGTCACCTCATCGACCAAAGAAGAAATAGTGCAAAGATGTAGGACGATGTTCTTTGCGGGTTACCCCACCAAGAGTGGGGGAGGGCTTCTCTTTTTGTCCTAGGACCGGTCTGTTGGGCACAATGGGCGTTCAGCGTACATAAAACTCTCTTTTCCTTGCTTAATTGAGCGGTGCCTTTACTTAAAAAATGCATGAGAGTTATTCAATTTTTTTCTGATAGTGAAGTAGCAGATTAAGACATGATCGCATTGTTCTTGTTGATCAGCAAGCATTATCGTATTAGGCATAGACTAAATGTCACAGCTCCTCATCTATCTTCAAACATGGGTGTTACATTAATCGCATAACATAGAAACTTCAGAATCAAACCCTTGCACCAGCCAACGAGGTTGCTGGCAACGTTACTATTAATGTGCAGTAATAAACACGGGAAAAATACAGCGGTAGTCGAACAGTGAGCGAACCCTTCTTTTTGAGAAGCATAGCTCGAACGAAACTAGAATGGGGCCATAGAATCATGCTGGCACCGTAAGCTGATGCAGCATGCACAAGGAAGACATGTTAGCTGGAAGCCTGAAAACAACATCCTGAGAAATTTGTTCCGGCACTGAGCGAAACTACATAATGCAGCTGCATTTCCGGTGCTAAAATCAATAGAACCTCCGATTGCACACACCCCGAAGTACCCCCCCAATCGGTGATTCGGTTCGGTGGCGGCAGTCGAACAGGAGGCGCGGGGTTACCGTACCGTAGACGCGGTCGGCGATCTCGAGGAGCCGATCCGGCGGCTTCCGATAGAAGAGCCTCCGGAACAGCGCCATTCCCTTGCGCTTCCGACCGCCGTCGGCGTCGCCGCCGTCTCCGGCGGCCTGCCCCCGGACCCACTTGCTCCGCGACGCCCGGGACCAGCCGACCGCACGCTTGCCGGCGGCCAGCCAGCCAGACCGCGGCGGCGGCGCCAGCGATGATCGGGCCCCGTGCTGCCCGCTGCCGCCGCCGACCTAACACCCACCCGCCAGCAGAGGCTAACGACACGAACGCCGGCGATCGGGTGCGCCACGCACGCACCCGCCCGCCAAGCTCCCGGCTCGAGTCGCGGGAGGGCAATGCCGCGCGCGGCGGAATTCAGACAGCTAGGGTTTCCTTTCCCCCTCTCGTTAGGAATTCTTTTTTTCGAGCGGAACTTTTTTTTCTGCTCGTGCTTCTAAAATTATTTTTGGGGTGTTGGAGATGGCGGAGAAGGAAGCGGAGGAAGACAGAGGGGAGACGACGCCGGAGGCGGCGCGGCAGGCAGAGCAGAGCAAAGCTGAGCACGCGCGAGCACGATTGCTCGAAACAAACACACGATGAAATGCCTCGGGGGTTGGATTTTTTCTGCGTATGACATGTGGGGCCGGCGCCAACGGTTGCACCGGACTGCGGCCGCGCGGCGACGTGACCGTTGCCTCGGGACACAGTGCGCGCCACGCCGCTCGGCATCACATCAGGCAGCGGTCACCGTGTGGGCTTTTTCATGATAGGCCGGATCTGCAATAGTCAGAAGCAATTGGAATGGGCCCGTAATTGCAGGATGAATCAAAGTTAGCCCAACGAATGGTACTCTTGCCGTGTCACAGAGAGACCAACGTGTAACGGGCCGAATTCAGAGCTAGAGATTTCCGAGTCCGGTTTCTAAGAAATTCTTCATCTTTCCAAAAATAAAAAAGTGATGGTCTGAGTTCATCATAGTTTAGATTCTGTCCAAATATGGTATCTGTTTAATGTCAAGAAAATAAGTACTAAGATTATGTTGGGGACAAAGTCTCTAGCCAAAATCAATATTTAGACATTGTTTAGATAAGGACCTCAATCAAAGCCAAAAACCATCACGCTTAAAAGAGCTCCGAACGACGAAGGAATGGGAAAGGGAAGGGCAGTTTGGACGCCTTCAGAATGATCTATGGATAAAACAAGTGAAGAAGGTTTCCAAGGAGAAGAAAAAGGCATGTACAACATGTCAGGATTGTAAAATGATGTAATTTTACCCTCTCGTTAGCGAAGGACTTCGGTGTAAACATAAGGGCAAGGTTGTAATTTCATATGGATATGCATATCGTTCGAACCCTATAAATAGATAAATAACATCACTGTTATGGGGATCGGTCATCTGTAACCTTGGCCTATAGCATCTTTTTCCAGATAGAACCTCCAAAGATACTACAATGTCGAAGTATATTTGGATGTTCCCTCCCTATGTTATCTGATATCTGTTATTCAAAGTAATGTAATCATTGAGCTTGACTATTGCATATATGAAACTAGTTCATTGTCGTCAATTACTTTATATAATGTCATTTGTTTATACATTCAGTATGTAACCCTTGTACTTGTTACATGTGCTCTTTGGACACGGAGAACACAATCACCCTTCTCCCCTTCGACACTTTTGCACGGGAGAAGGATTTGACAAGATAATCATATGACCATTAATATTCAGGTATGTTAAAAACAATGAGCTTCAAAATTGTGGATCAATTAAACATCATTGGAATCTTGATCATCAATTTCATTATATACACATCTTATGAAAGACAAAACTTTGTTGTCGGGGTCAAAACTCGAGTCCCAAGGCCCACGAGTCGCGATGAGTAAAGATACTCCGGAAAGGCTCGAGTCAGGCCTAGTCTGCTTCTGGATCACGAGTAAACCTCTAATGTTTGCCCCTAGTCCCGATGTGAAGCGAGGACGCCTAGGGGTTGGGCAAAACGAAAAAGGGTCGGTCGAGCCCTAAGTCAACATAGGGGTCGGGTGAATCATCCCTACATCCCTAGCCTAAGGGGATGACCAAACTAGACGCAGGCATAAACAAACCACACACGAGTCAACGATCAAAAGAATGAGGCTGGCCACTCCATGATTAGCCTTCGTCATCACAACGGTCGCCATAACATGGAGGGGAATGGAGGTTGTTCCTGTTCTGCCTAACATCCACATCCATTACGTCTAAATCAACCATGAAGCACTCACTCCTCTCGTACGGATATGGGAAGCGACACTATGGATGGACTACACGACATGGTGAACCGTTGGATATTGGGGGTACAAACGAGCCCATCGATAAGTTGGACCACCCTTGAAGCACGACCACTATCAGAGGTGATATTGTGCTACCAACTTCGGCATGGACCCCCACCCCCCGCTAAAGCCAAAGACATGCGTGAAAGGGAAATGACCTTAAACCATTTCTTATATTGTTTTTGGTGCTTGATGACCATCACAACCATTTGAACCAACTAGTTTGCCTAGTCTTTGATTCACAGGTTCATAAGTTCAATAGTTTAGTTTCTAAGTCACAATCAACTCAAATACAACCAAATAGGAGTAAAACATGGAATAGATGAAGTACCGATAGTTCTACTCTTTGGATAAGTTCTAAATACCCCGAGGAACCTATTCAACACTTCTAGAGAGGTTGGAAAGCTCGAAATCAACATCTCGCTATTTTGGAGCTAGTTTGAGCAAAAGAAGAAATATGAGTTAAAGAATTAAAATATTCAAGATCCATGACTTAGACTAGATGGAAAGCTACTAGAGATATTTTCTAAGTCATAGGATCTCTCTCAAGTTTAGCTAAAGCAACTTGGAGAAGATTGTTCAAAGATCAATGACAAGTCAGAAATTCAAGTTCTGAAATCGCCAAGCGCGGATCATCACTATGACTTCGGACAGGAACTATAAGTCGTGGATAGTCTGGCTATAAGTCACGGTCCGTCCGGCTATAAAGCGCGGACTGTTTGGCTATAATTCACGGACCATCCGCACGTGAAGATCTACTTCAGCCTGAAGGTGACAAGTTGAGCAAAAGGATTTTTAGAGCTAGCGCGGACTGTTTGGGACCAAGGGTAGATCGTCCGCGTATCATCACCAAGGAAAGACAACCATTGATCTAGCTATTGGGTTGTCAGACATAACCATTATAATGTCATATCCAACCGTTGGAGGGTCACGGACTGTCCGGGCCCAAGCCACGGACCGTCTGCCAGTGCGCAGAATAGGCAGACAGGGTATAATGGCTATATAAGTGGTTGGAGGCTATAAAAGGGACCCCAACCAGTCCATTCTCATTGACTGATTGATCCATATCATACATAAGAGTTGGGTATTCACTCCTATCTACTAGTGCAACACTTATATACAAATCAGAGCCTCACAAGTGCCACAAAAGAAAGATCAAGCAAGAAAGAGCTACTCATGTGGGTTTAGCGACAGTGCATTGTGAGAATCAATGAGAGAAAGTGTATGCTACCTCTTGTGATCATTTGAGCGTGGAGTTTTGACTCCCATTCATTATAAAGCTAGCAAGAGTCCCTTATCTTTGTGGTTGGCCTTGTGGAGACTTTGGCCTTTTGTTGACAAATAAGGAACACTCGCCAGTCTTGGTGACCGTTAGAGAGAGGAAAAGGATTGAAAAAGACCCATCCTTTGTGGACTCCTCAACGGGGATTAGGTTCTTGGTGAACCGAACCTCGGTAAAACAAATCACCGCCACTTGTGTTTATTGCTTGTGATTTGTTTGTCTTCTCCCTCTCTAAGTTCTCTTGCACTATCCTTTGTTGATATTACTTTGTGTTGCTTCAAGTTAAATTCTCATATATAGAAGCAACGCCTTGCAAGAAAGAACTTGTGTTGTTCCTCTTCTTATCTAAGTCCTCTTGCTTTATTCTCCATAGTTATTTTAGTTATGTTGCTTTGTGTTAATTCTGCATTTTTGAAAGCAATACTTTTGCAAGCAAAGGACTTAGTTTTATACTCCGATAATTGTTCATCTTGTTATAACCGCTAATCGAGGGATCAAGTTTTGTGTTAAAGTTGTAAATTTTAGGTTTCACCGATTCACCCCCCTCTAGGCGACTATCAATTGGTATTAGAGCTAGGCACTTCATATTGAGTCTAACAACTCGAAGTGATGGCTTAGAGAAAATCCCAAAAGAACAAGAAGACACCACCGAAGGAAAACAATGAGGTAACTCTTGAGATATTACTTTCCAATTGTTCTAATTATGCTTCATGATCCACTAGTGTGATAAATGCTTTTAGAACAATAGACCCGCAATTAGAACAAATTTTAGAAAAGAGGTTATACCTTCTAGTTATGATAACAAAAATGCTTCCGAGGAAGACCAAAGATGTTTACGCTTAAATTATCTTGCTTATGACATCTTAGGTAATTCTCTTAGCAAAGAAGAGTATCATGCCATCATAATTAGACATGATGAACCTATTCATGATGCACATGATATTTGGACTAGAATTAAAGATAAATTTGATGAGTCCAAACATGTTAGTTCATATGATGCTTCTACTTCCTCTAGTCCTTGTGAAACTAACCCTTTGAAGGAAGAAGAAGAAAAAGAACATTAGAGACCAAACAATGAATCCACCTCTCCAAAAGGTTTGTCTTCCCATTTCGATTCCCACATATGTTGTGTGGCTAATGAAAATGGTAGCGGAAGCACAAATGAGGATGAGGAGGATGAAAGAAGCTTCATGCAACTCTACGCTCACCTAAGCCTAGAAGACAAGGCAGTCATGCTCAAACTTCTAAAAAGAGTGAGAGAGCAAAGTGAATCTCTTCACAAGCTAGAAGATGTCCTCATCACAAAAATCCAAAGCTTGGAAGAGTTGACTAAAGAGCATGAGTAGCTAAAGTGCTCTCATGTTGATTTGGTCCAAAGGTATGAAATCATTTCAATTGAGCAAGACAATTCCTTATCATGTATCGCTCAATTAGTAACCAAGAATACCTTGCTTAAGGACCAAGTAGAAAGGCTATAAATTGAAAATTTAGCTTCTCAAGAAAAACATGATATGCTTCTATGTTCTCATGAAAATCTTATGAATGATCATATCATGTTAAATATTTCTCATGAGGTTGTGATAATTAAAATCTCAATAACCTCACTCATGCACATGTGTTCAAATTAAAACTATATTGTCATATGCTAATGCCTGTTGCTCGCTAGCAAGAAAATCTTTTTTTGAGATAGAATTTCTAGGAATAGATGATATTGTATATCAAGAGCTCAAGGAAGAAAATGAGAGGCTAAGACAACTGAAAGGGAAGTGCATTGCTCAACCTTCTCAAGATAACCATGATGACATGGTGAAGAAGCATGAGACGGGAACAACCGTAGCATGCATAGAATCCCTTCAAGTGAATGTCAAGACCATGAGGGAAGTCAAGGGGATGGAAGAAAAGAAGAAAATCAGTACCTCTACCAAGAGCCTCAACCATGCCACCATACAAGGTAACATCCAAGGTAACAGGAAACCACACTTCCAATACATGGAACTAAGAAACTTAAAAGGAAGTGTTACAGATGTGGTAAGAAGGGACATAAAATTGATTC
The DNA here is from genome assembly GCA_029449295.1 of Zea luxurians. Lineage (NCBI taxonomy): Eukaryota > Viridiplantae > Streptophyta > Magnoliopsida > Poales > Poaceae > Zea > Zea luxurians. The sequence continues at coordinate 9,103,644 of JAOPSE010000084.1, forward strand.
ATGTCCCTTCATGAAAGAAATGGCTTAATGTTAGAAAAGGATAGATCTATCAACCATATCATACTTAAAGTACAAGATGAGGAGAAATCTTGCAAGGATTGACTTTGCTACATATGCAGAAGAAAGGGACACTATGAAAAGATTGTCCCATGGATAATTATCCTATGCCTAGCTTGTCAATTGATTCATATGTAACTAGGCAACCCAAAATTGCAACTTGTGCTAGAAAGGCAATGAGTTTACCAAGTGCTAGCACAAAGGACATTTGGGTTCCTAGATATTTGTTAACTAACCATGATGAACCCATCAAGAGATGGGGACCAAAATATGACTGACAAGCTTTGAAGGGAGAAGGAGGTGATATGGAGCTTTGGGGTGCTTGAACAAATTAAGCCAAAATTCTTAACTCAAGCTACCAATCTTACAATATTTTATATCTCTAAAATTGACCCAAAGTTGTATTGAATTATTATATCTAAAACTCATATCCTCTCGAGCAAGATATTGATGTTGTAGGGAATAAAGGATTGTCCTGTGTGGAAAATCAAGAAAAGTCTACAACATGGAGCAAGACCAAAGGATGGTAATAATTATGTCCTTAAGTGCAAGTATCCCCATGGCCTTAGCACCACGCTAGAGGCATGCATGGGGCTTCGACTCAGCCCTTCAGAAAGTCATGCCTCGGGGCACGACCTACACCTACAAAGAGCTAGAGCACCAGCTCGTGACTCACATGAGACTTAACCTATCCTATGTGGCATGTGGGCCTTCTATTTCTACCTCGATGATGTGATGACACAACTTGCTAGAGGAGAATCGATCTCCTCGGACTTGTTGACCCAAGACGCCTCGATTGCATTCCTACTAGGTCTCCACAATGCTGTGAAGACTATCGCTAGCCTCGTAACTAGAAGTCATGTGCTGACCCATAATGACATCGAGTTCATTGGGATGGTCTACCACCTCATAGACTCAATCTTCGACATCCTATCATTAGATTTGGCATTGGTCTTTGACTCTCACTCTAGTGCGATGATCTATGGCCCTATGTGTGAGTGTTTCATGGGCAGTACCCCAACACCCACGTTACAAAAGATTTAGAGGAAGCCTCGGTGGAGGTCTTGGTGCTTGCCATAGCCTCGGCTCCTCCACGTCTCAACCAGCCATAGCTCGGATAGTCACGTTCCCACTAGGGCCATGCTCGTGAAGCTCTATGCGAGCCCAAGAAAGAGCACACAAAGCTCGATCGACAGCCCACGCAACCCAAGCATGTGGTGGATGTGCATGCGCCATTATCACACCCGGTTTTAGAAGGTAAACCGAATGCAAACCATGTACGTGCCAGGATCAGAAACTCACGTACACAGCGATTACATAATTGGACATCATCACACATTGCTCAAAGTAAATAGCGGAAATGTACTTTATTACAACAAGATGTCCAAGACATCCACTGAGTCTATAACATAGTCATTAACATCAAAGTGCGGAAATACGAAACGTAGAAGATAAGGCCTTCACAGGTAGCTGACTGGAGGTTGCCACTAAGATTAACTAGAACTCATCGTAGTCCTGAAACTCCTCAAAATCCTCCATGTTGCTAGCATCTCCTCCTGAGCACTAAGTACAGTGGGGACAACCTAGGGTAGGGTGGTTTGTAAAGCAAGGGTGAGTACACATCAACATACTCAACAAATGTCCTGTTTGGCTAAAGTGGACTAGTTGTATATGGAGTTAAGGTTAAGCAGTTGCTTTTAGTTGGTCAATTATTTATTACTATTAGTAGAGCCAAGTTTTAGTAATAAATCCAGTTATTACCCAAATGTACTCCCTCCAAGAGGGAATACCAGAGATCATAATTATACCATCACCATTAATCATCACCATAAAAGTAACCAAAGTTCTTCTAATCAAAGAGGATCCCAAGGCTACTCATAACCGTGAGCACGGCTGATATACCAGTTTCTAACACTCTGCAGAGGTCGCACACTTTACCCACAAGTTGTGATTCCCACTCTCCCCAGAAAGAGCCAATCTCCATTGACCACTACCTAGGTGGCTTGGAAGGGTATCACTACGTAGCCTTTACAAAGATTTCCCAGAGGTCATAGCCGCCCGTTAGGTTTCTTTGATTTGATAAACACAGTATCTCTCTCCAAAGGAAGGGTGACTAACAAAACCAAATCAAGAACCTCTGCAACCAGCCTCGGTAGAGCAAGTATTGTGCCTGAACCCCATTGACGGCCCTACGGCAAAGCCAACTACTCCTCTGGTTCCCCTAATTAATCAGCTAAGGGCGTCCCATTCCACCCTCGTGGTTGCACTGTTATCCCGGGTTGTCACTCCCTAAACAGGTCCTTACGGAGAGGTACTCAGGAAAATGGCCTGAGTCCCCTAAAGTATCACAAGAACATCATCGGGATAACATTAGCATATCATAAATATTCACATCATGTTCATTGATTAAAGTAAAGCAATAGCATAAAGCTAACCATGATAACCCAAAAGGTAAACAAGGATAAGTAAATACAGTCTAGTCAATCCTTAGGTTTCAATGATGTAATGCGGGACGATGAATTATAAAGTATGTAGGACATAATGGGTCAGAGGACACTTGCCTTCACCAGGTTGTTGCTCAGGACGATCTTCGGCAACACACTCAGGAATCACGTGCTGCTCGTTGTCAAAATAAAGCGATCATACACTCAATACATTTGGAAAAGATAGATGAACAACACACCAAACATGTACAATCAAGTGAACACAAGTTTGATAAAACACTATGAATATAAAGGGTAGACTTAAATGTTAGGGTTTAATATAATTAGAGATCAGTGATGATGGATTACATAGTTTAGTTCTACTAATTTTGGTGGGACACAAAATTACAACATGGGTAACTTATACACAACATTTTATCAATCTCACAACATTAAACATCTAAGTACCATTAGCATTTCCTTTTTATTTATTTTATTAAACAAATACATTATTACATAAACTTAACCACTAGTCTATGCATAAAATTAAAGTGCACAGACTGTGGATGATTATAATTTATTTGAATAGAGAATATTTCTATGAACATTTTGCAATTTGAACCACTAAATTTTGAAGAAAAAGATATGAAACAAACAAGTTTTGAAGTTTGAAATATGAAACTAAGCCCAATTCTATGATTATTTAAAAAGCCAGGGATCTGATTATAAGAGTTCAGAGGTCTACGCGCTAAAACTTAGGATGGTGAGTTGATTCTCGGAAACTCGAGGGTCTCTTAAGCAATACCGCCACACGAAGGGGTACGGGGCTAAACTGACCGTCCGATCTCCGATCAACGGCCTAGATTAGATCCCACAGACAAGCGCGCGGGCACGGGCGCGCAGCAAGCGCTGACAGGTGGGCTCGGGGTGTCAGCGACTTGAGGTAGTGCTGACAGGCCGAGCCCAGCGGTAGGGGCACGGGTGAGGGCGTGAATTCGAGCGTCAGGTACGAATCGGACGGTTGCGATTAGATCGGTTATAATTAAACCCAGATCGCTAGATCTCGGATGGACGTCCGAGATCCAATGGCTAACGACCGGTCATGGGTGCGGTGGCGCCGCTCGACCTCGTGGCGAGGTTTGGCTGGAGACAAGGGGGACGGCCATGGCAGGGCTCTAGGGGTTTGTGGAAAGGCTCGGGCACGCTTAGGGCGATCTGGTGAACTCAGTCATGGGCACAGTACCGGCGCAGGGGCACCAGAGGGCACAGAACACGGTGAGGCGGCCTAACAGCGGCGTGGATCAACTCTGGCGAGGAATTACGCGGACACTAGGGCAGTACTAGGCGAAATAAAGGCTTGGGAAGGTTGCTCACCTTGAGTGCGAACTCAGGAGCGCTTGGGCGACGGTGGGGATGCGGTGAAGCCTCGGGTCAACGGTGGTGGACTCCGGCTGCACGGGGAAGACTCCGGTGAGCGCAGACCGGGCAAACTAGAGGGGCTAGGGGCGAACCGAGAGGTGTCCCAAGTTGCTGACGGTGAGGCGGAACTCACCAAGGCAACAGGAGCACGCGGGCTCGACGGCGGCCATAGAATGGGCGGCGGGCTTCGGTGAGCAGCAGCGGAGCTACCTGGACGCGTGCATAGGGCAAGAGAGAGGGCGAGGGTGCTCGGCTGAGGGCGCAAATAAGTAGGGGAAGTGGGCGAGCGGGGTGCAGGCTCTAAAGAGGTCGAGGGCGTGTGGAGGTGGCCGAGAAATGCGCGGACGTGGACGCGTCCACGGTGGAAGTGCACGGGCGGGACGTTAGGGATGAGGGACCTAACAGGTGGGGTCCATGGGGCAGAGAGAGGACGAGCGCGTGCGCGAGGGGATCTGTGCCGATAGGCCAGCCCCACAGAGCAGCGAAAGAGAGAGAGAGAGAGCGGGAGCGTGGGCGCGAGATAGGCTGACAGGCGGGGGCCGCCTGTCAGCGCGGGCAAGTGCACGGGCGCGGGCGCGTGCAGGCTAGGCCGACTGGGCTGGCTTGGGCCAAAATGGCTTTTCCCTTTTTCCTGGAATTTCTAATGCTTTTCTATTTTATTTTCCCTAGGGTTTTAAATTCAAATTCAAGCTAAATCAAACATGTGCAACAATTCAAAGAATATTTGGAGCTCGGCATGATGCAACATTTCATGACTCATATTGTTTTGACAAAATAAAATAATTAATCCCTCACTAATTAAGCTAAATCTACCCAAAAGAAAGAGACAGAGAGAGGAACTAGAGAGAGAAGAGTAACACCTGAATTTGGTAGGTAATTAAAAAGAAATTTTATACCCCCAAATTCAGGGTGTTATAGACCTATCCCCCTTAAAAGAACCTCGCCCTCGAGATTCAGTGTTGGCTAGCAAAGAGTTCAGGGTACTTGGCTCTTAGATCATCTTCTCTTTCCCAAGTTGCTTCTTCTTCTAAGTGATGGCCCCCTTTGACTTTGCACATCCTGATGGTGCTTCTCTGAGTGACCCGATCTACTGTCTCCAGAATCTGAGTTGGCTTCTCAATGTAAGTCAGATCTTCTTGAACTTCAAGGTCCTCTGTTGGCAACTGCTCTTTTGGTACTCGCAAGCATTTCTTTAGCTGAGACACGTGGAACACATCGTGCACGGCTGACAGATTTTCTGGTAAGCTAAGTTGATATGCCACTTTCCATGTCTTGCTTGAATCTGGTACGACCCGATGTATCGGGGTGCTAGCTTGCCTTTGACTCTGAATCTTTTGGTTCCTCTCATGGTGACACTTTCAAGTAGACATAATCTCCCACTTCAAAACTCAGTTCTCTTCTTCGGGTGTCAGCATAGCTTCGCTGTCTAGACTACGCTGTCTTCAGATTCTCTCGGACCATTTTGATGTTCTCTTTAGCCTCAAGCAAAATATTTGGACCGAACACCTGCCTTTCGCCGGGTTGGTCCCAATGCAACGGAGTTCTGCAATTCCTCTCGTAGAGTGCTTGAAATGGTGACATCTTTAGACTAGCCTGATAGCTATTGTTGTAGGAGAACTCTGCATATGGTAGCCTCTTGTCCCAACCTAACTTGTCTTGCAAAGCACAAGCTCTCAACATATCTTCGAGGATCTAGTTGGTTCTCTCTGTCTGACCATCTGTCTGTGGGTGATAAGCTGAACTGAACTTTAAATATGTACCCAAAGCTTCATACAACTACTGCCAAAAATGAGAAGTGAACTGGGTGCCTCTGTCTGATACTATCTTCTTTGGAACGCCATGCAAGCACACAATCCGAGACATGTATAATTCTGCTAACACTGGCGCTGCTATAGGTGGTCTTGACTGGTATGAAATGAGCCACCTTTGTTAAACGGTCCACTACTACCCAGATGGAGTCATAGCCAGCACAAGTGCGGGGCAGACCAACTATAAAGTCCATCCCAATCTCATCCCATTTCCACTGAGGAATCTGCAATGGTTGCAACAAACCTATGGGCCTCTGATGTTCTGTCTTGATCCTCTGACAACTGTCACATCTGCCAATGTACTCTGCTATCTCCCTTTTCATACCGTACCACCAGATTATTTTCTTTAGGTCTTGGTACTTCTTCTCGCTACCAGGGTGTATAGAATACGCTGTCTCATGAGCTTCCTTGAGAATTAGTTCTTGGATCGATATGATGTCGGGAACACACAGCCTATCCTTGAACCATACCACTCTTTCTGTGTCTTCACGGAAATCTAGGCCTTTCCCATCTATGATCAGCTGCCAGATCTCATTGATCTTCTCATCGTCTTTCTGACCCTTCCTGATATCTTGCTCTAGAGTGGGTTCCAACTCAACTGTCACTCCTTGAGTGTTATTTAGAAATCTGAGACTCAGCCTGTCGAATTCCTTTGCTAGCTTGTAACGGCATCGGGTGAGCGACCAACATATTGACTTGACTCTTTCTGCTTAAAGCATCTGCGACCACATTTGCTTTGCCTGGATGATAATGTATTTCTAGCTCATAATCCTTGATCAACTCTAGCCATCTTCGCTGCCTCATGTTCAATTCTGATTGAGTAAATATGTATTTGAGGTTCTTATGATCCGTGTAGATATCACACTTCTACCCATATAAATAGTGTCTCTAGGTCTTCAGTGCATGAACCACTGCTGCTAACTCTAGATCATGAGTGGGGTAATTCTTCTCATGAACCTTCAGCTGGCGGGATGAGTATGCCACTACTTTCCCTTCCTGCATCAACACACATCCCAGTCCGGTGTACGAAGCATCACAATATACTGAGAAGGGCTTTACGGGCATCTGGCAGAATCAATACCACTGTTGTTGTCAACTTCTTCTTCAACATCTCAAATGATTCTTGGCACGCTGGGGTCCACTTGAACCCAACCTTCTTTGCTAGCAAGGCTATCATTGGCCTGGCAATCTTGGAGAAACCTTCAATGAAACGCCGATAGTAACCGACCATTCCGATGAAACTCTTGATTCCTCGAACATCTTTTGGTGCTTTCCAGTCCAAAATCGCTGCTACCTTCTTTGGATCCACAACTAGTCGTCCATCTCGGTTTATAATATGACCCAAGAACAAGACTTCACTGATCCAGAACTCGCACTTGCTAAGCTTGGCATACAGCTGACAATCTCGTAACCTCTGCAGTACTTTTCTCAAATGCTCTTCATGCTCTTGCTCATTCTGGGAATATACAAGGATATCATCAATGAACACCACTATGAACTGGTCGAGGTAGTCCATGAACACAATATTCATCAGGTACATGAAGTAAGCTGGCGCATTCGTCAAACCAAATGACATGACCGTGAACTCATATAGTCCATATTTGGTGATAAATGCTATCTTTGGTACATCCGAGGGTCGGATCTTGAGCTGATGGTAACCTGACCTTAGATCTATCTTTGAGAACACACTGTCTCCTCTCAATTGATCGAATATATCCTCAATTCTTGGCAGAGGGTACTTGTTCTTGATAGTGACTTCATTCAAAGATCTATAATCAATGCACATCCTCTTTGTTCCATCCTTCTTCTCCACAAATAGCACTAGGGCTGCCCAAGGTGAGGTACTTGGTCTGATGTAGCCTTTCTCCAACAACTCATCAATTTGTTTCTAGAGTTCCACCAATTTTGGTCCGGACACTTGATAGGCTCTCTTGGAAATCGGGGCAGTGCCTGGGATAAGCTCTATGGCAAATTCAACTTTCCTTTTAGGTGCCATGCCTGGTAACTCCTCAGGGAACACATCGGGAAACTCAGACACGATTCTAATATCCTCAATGAGGTTGGCCTCCTTGTCATCTACCGACAAATAGTGACAGGCTCCTTCTTCTAGTTCAGGCAAGTATAACTCAGTTACTACCTTCTTTCCGGATGGGGACACCAACTTGACTGTTCTCCTATCACAACTGATAGTGGCTTTTTTCTTGTATAACCAATTCATCCCTAGTATGACATCTAACCCTTGAGTGCCCATTACTACTAGATTAGCGGGGAAGTCTATCCCCCTTATCTCAATCCTTAGATTCAGACACAACCTATTAGACTGAACTTTTCCCCCAACTGAATTAACTCTTAAAGGTGGAAACATTGATTCTATGGGAATGTTATGTGCTTCTACCCAAGATGTAGAAACAAAAGAATGCGTGGCACCAGTGTCAAATAATACTTTTGCTGGATGGGATTCGACTCGAAACATACCTACTGCCACGTCCTGAGCGTCCTGGATTTATTCGGCCTCCAAGTGGTTCAACTTTCAATGGTTGTAAGCCGGACCATGTGAAGCGTCCCCAATCCTCTGGGACTCAAATGTAAACACATTTATACATCAGATGATACCAAATCTGCTTAAACGAGACAAACCTACAAAGGTGGCGAACAACTTTAAGAGTTGGTCCACAACTCGGGACATATCATCAGAGTGGGGCTGAAGCAGCCCGATATACGCAGCGAAGCAATTCAGCGGTCCAACAGCCACATGCAAGGTTGGGAACAGTCGTAACTCTTACCCGATCTCCTTTTTCTGAAAAACAACAAATAAGCAAGGGTGAGTACAAACGTACTCAGCAGCCCACCTTCACCCGCGAAATGGGGAAATCAGATATAATGCATGGAATATGTGGAGCTCAGGATATTTTGCAGAAACAACAATATTTTATGCAGGGTTGTTTTGAAAAACATTTTGTATTTTTGCAAAGCGCATCCTCTCCAAAAGGAGCAGGAAGTTTTTCAATATTAGAACAAAATCCCCTGGACTAAACCATCTAGGTATCTCAGCAGTTTCCCACTGGTTTTTCCTTTTTCAGAAACAGCTACTGGACTTCCCGTCCACCATAGCTCACGGCTCAACCGCCAGACCTTTTAAAAACCACTTTTCTCAAACGCACCCTTTTTTTTGAAAACAAAACATTAATTGTCATACCACACCAGACTTGTCCATTCCTATGGACACAAACTATTCGAATAGGTTTTCAATCTCTGCGCAGAGGTGTACACTTTACCCACTAGTCCGGCTCTGCGATCTCATAGCTAGTGAGACCCGAATCCGAATCTCTTTCTTTCCCCGCACGTCCTAACCTTAACGGTTATCTGGAAGGAGTCAGGCCACCACCATGTCCAAACCGGACAAAACTTTCCCCCTCCTTATCCTCCCGGTGCTCCCCAGCCTTCATAACCCTGGGGTCGGACCGTACGAGTTCAGATTGAGTGACTGCCCACACAGTCTCGAGTGGTTGTACTATTAAAGAGTACATGTAGTGAAGATGACAAACTGGTCCTTATATGAGGGGACAATCCTTCTGCTCACGCCTAAACCAGCTGAGCCAACACCTTAGGCCCTCCCCTAAACCAGGGAGTCCCTGATTATCCCACTCACAAGGTGATAAGGGTGAAAACCCTTCATCATACACATTTTGAAAAGCATTTTCTTTTGAAAACTCACACCTTTTCTCAAATCATTTGGAACATATATATCAGGGATTGATTGCGGCAAGCGGCTGGGTGGCCATAATAACTTGTCTCAAAATCATATCATGCATAAAATAATAGGCTGAGGGTTGTGGTTGAAAAATCATAGGTAATTTATGCATCAAAGGGATCCAGTGAGCTTGTCGTGCTTATTTGGCGAAGGGGGAAGGGGAGCTCGTGGAACTGGCTTCTAGCTCCACTGCCTGGCGTAGATTTGCAGATCTGGCCTCCACGAGACGGCACGAACGCTCCGATAACTATGCAACATGAATAAGCAAACATACAAACAAGCAAGTATACCAACAAATATTTAGTATAGTGGTCAGAATAGCGATATATGGATGGTAGAGTCTTGAGTAGAATCTGTGTCATGTGGTGTTGTGATATTACTGGTGGTGGAGCGGAGGTGCTTACCAGGAGGGTGGACTAGAGGCGAAGCGACACTATGCGTGTAGCCGGCAGAGCAGAGTAACTGAGTGGTGGGGTGTTTGCCTTGGCTGAGGGTGTTGAGTGTGTGGAGAGGGAGAGGGTAGCTGGGTGTATTTATAGCTGGGTGTATGTGGTGTAGCACAGCGAAGTTCACTGTTGGTGAGAATAGTGACGAATGAATCGTCTGACTTAGTATGAACAGGAGAGTTATAGGCAGAATATGGGACAAGAGTATTTTGGGAGTTTTCTGAGATATGAACCATACTTAAGGGATGACATGGTTGGATAGGGAATAGTTTGATAAGAATTTAGAAACAAGAATTATTGAAATCTGAATTTGGAAGCCTGGTTCGAAGGAATCTCAAAGTTAAGCATGCTCAACTTGGAGAAACCTAGGATGGGTGACCAGATGGGAAGTTCCCACTGGAAGGAAAATCACAGTCACCGGAGTTCGTATGACTGGAACATGGGTCTGGCTGGTCTTAGGTGGACTAGACAACATGACGGATGAGTGGTCGAAATTTGGGATGACTAGATGACCGATGAATAGTAACGATGAATAGTGGCGACGAAAAAGTAACTATAGATATCATCGATGAATAGTAAAGATGATGAATAATAATGATAAATAGTAACGTTGATGAATAGTGTATGTGAATAGTAATGGTGAATAGTGATAGTGAATAGTTCGTATGGACGAACGATGAACGATGAATAGGAACTATGAACGAACGGAGGAACGATCGAATGATCGGACGAACGAACGATCGGAATTTCGGCAGCATAACGGCAGGAAAAAGATTACTTGGACGAACGAACGGACAAACGATCAAATGATCGGACGAACGAACGATCGGAATTTCGGCAGCATAACGGCAGGACAAAGATTATCTGGAAGAACGATGAATAGGGACTATAAACGAACGATAAACGATGAATAGGGACTATAAACGAACGATGAACGATGAATAGGGACTATGAACGAACGATGAACGATCGAATGATCGAACGAACGAACGATCGGAATTTCGGCAGCATAACGACAGGACAAAGATTATCTGGAAGAACGATGAATAGGGACTATGAACGAACGATGAACGATGAATAGGGACTATGAACGAACGATGAATGATCGAACGAACGAACGATTGGAATTTCGGCAGCATAACGGCAGGAAAAAGATTATTTGGACGAACGAACGGACGAACGATCGGACGAACGGACGAACGAACCATGAACAATCGGACAAATGATCGAACGATCGGACGAACGAACGAACAAACTAAGAACAGGGGGACGAACGATCCTTGTGCTAGTGTGTGCTTGTGTGGAACATGGAGTGGGTGTGTGTGGGGTGGGGGGGAAGAGAGTTGCCATGAAATGGCTTGGGGTGGGATGAGAGGAGGCCCTTGCCCCTCTATTTATAGCCATGGTGGGGGGATTAGGGGGAGGGATGAGAGGATTAGTGGGAGGATGAGAGGATTAGTGGGAGATTAACATGTATTTGTCTTGTATAAGTGTAATTAGCTTGTAGAGCTCACCGTATGACACTGGAGGCATACGTATACGTATGGGCATGAGGAAAGTTATGAAGAAAATATTTGTAGGGACTTTAAAAATGATTCTAAAGGTATTTCTCAAGAGGAAAATATCTGGAGATATATCGGTGGAATATTTGGGCAGTATTTCTGGAAAGAACTTGAAGGGGATCACTAGGGAAATATCTGGGCAGTATTTCTGGAAAGAATTTGAGGGGGATCACTCGGAAAATATTTGTAGGATATTTTGAGGAGGATTTTGGAGATAATATAGACCACTATATTTTATTTGTTGATATCAACTCGCAAACAAACATTTTGAAATGAAACTTGAAATTCATTTTGAATTTAGGGTGAGTTTGAGAAAAATTCAGGATTTGAATTTTTGGGATGCTACAAATCTACCCCACTTAAAAGGAATCTCGTCCTCGAGATTTGGCTTAGAAGGGTTATGGGTATAGCTTTACTTCAGCTACATATCTTCACTTTGCAACTCTTCGAGGAGATGGAACTTCAATAAAATCTGGCCCTTGCGGAGCATCCGGCTGCTGATTGCAAGCGCTGATTCTGGCTACTCAAGGTCATCTTCAGGCTTCTAGCTTTCACTTGGAAACTAGCTTATTGAAGAAGCATCGATGCCAACACGCAAACCTTTCTCTTGCAAACTCCCACATGGATTCCTTCCTTGATTGGTCTTCTGGTGCTTCATCAACAAAACTTGGGTGACCACTTCTCATCCAGAAACTTATAAGCTTCGGCGATCTGGTCCTCCACAAGCTTGCTACAGGCCTTCTTCTTTTTCTCCATAGTAGGAACCTTACTGGAACACTACCCCACTTAAAAAGAATGAGGGTAGAACTCTTGAATCTTGGGGATTTGAACTCCTTGAAGTTCCACATAACAAGGGTGTTACGGGGCCTTCTTCTGCTGTTGCTGCTTGAGCAGGCTGCGGAGAAATGACTGACACAGGGTTGATTCTGGGAGAACCTTCTTCTTATCTTCTCTTCACTATCTTCTTTTCACTAACCCTTTCTTTCTCTTTGCTCTTCCCACTGGAGGATTCTATCAAATAGTATTACCATCATACAGATGAGGAAACCAAAGACTATGACCCATGTACAACAGTCTTCAACCCAAGAATCACCAAGCATTGTGATCTTAGGGGCGAGGGAGTGGGAAAAGGAGTTGCTTGCGATTTGGCAGAGGGGATTTTATCAGGTGTATGCTTTGCTTTGAGCGAGATGGGAGTTGAGGGAGCTGGTGGGGGGGGGTTTATAGGCGAGTGGGGGTGCTCGGGCGCGGAGTGGTGGTGATGGAGAAGGTGACACAAGGCAACAAGTGCGACAAGGGGAAGGGGGCGGTGCTGCTGGCGGTGGGTGCGCTGCAAAGGGGTGGGGGTGGGGCGGTAGTTGGAGATGGGACACGCGTGCGGGGGGGGGGCACGAGTGAGTGGTGGGGTCAATGGCCCTGATGTTTGTGGTCTCTAGTTCCAAGAATCTTTGCCTCTCTATATGGTAATAACTCCTTCTGTCCTCTTTTTCTGTTTACTTTGACTCAGGGGCAGTGCTTTGATTCTCACGGTCGGCCCTTTTGACTGAGCGACTAGATAGGTTCCTCTGTAGCTTATTCCATGCTTCAAGGGTAAGCTTCCCGGTATTTTCTTGGGTGAGGCGCTTTTCTCTTGAGAAGGGTTAAGATGAGAATGGAAGCATAAGGTGAGGATTAGCTCTAATTTGTGATCTATGTTTTTAGAGAAAACCTTTCTTAAAACGAAAGAAAACACACAAGCTCAGCAATGATAAGCACAGACAAATCAAATGTTTTGAATAAGGGAAGAATAGAGTTTTTCCAAAGCACGGTCTACTCAGATTCGGGGGCTAAGCATAACTACTATTGCTTGGCTTCTGAATTGAGAACTATGTTAAATGCAACTTATGAGCACTAACGTTAAAGCATCACATATGCACTCAAAAGGGGAGAAAACATCAAGCGAAATTCATTTTGAAATGCCCTAGGGGGCCACACAATTAGAGTTTTTCAAAACACGAGACTACACGATTACCTCTCATACATGCAGGGCTCTAGCCAAAGTGAAGAAAAACTTCACTACCTAATGCATGCAGAGGACTGGGCATAACTAACTTCAGACCAGGCAGCTTCTCTTCTGGCAAGGCTAGCGCACAACTTCAATCTGAGATATCTCCTGGATGGGTCAAGAGGGAACTGATGTTGATGACTTCTTCTGGCGGCGACTGAGATGGCAACACGGGGTCGAACTCTTCTTCAAGCGGGACTGGCTCTTGTAGCTCCTCAGAGGGCAGCAGTGCTGGCGGGGTGCTTGCAGCTTCTTCCTTGACTTCAAGGGATGGTGTTGGAATCTTATTCATGGTGAGGGGCTCAAACAACTCCGGCGGGGGATCTTGGGAGGACTCGGGGTGCTCTTGCTTATCTATAGCCTGAGGGAAGACTGGAATTCCTTCCAAGACTATGGCTCCTTCCGGTAGTTCCCAAGCCTTCTTTTCTCCTCTGGTAGAGACCGGGTGACCTTCAAGAATCTAGGGATCTTCGGCTCTCATGGGTTTAACAGGGTTGGATGAAGCAGGCTCTTGGATCCGTAGGGCTCTACGTTGGTTATGGGTTACCAAGTAGGCCTCCATCAACTTCTGGACATGCTCATCCTTGGCTTGCTTCAGGGCTTCAACCGCAATGACTTCACGACTTTCCAATGCAGTTGCACGGGCTTGAGCTGTGGTGAGATCCACATTGAGCTGACGGTTGAGCTTCTCTGTATCTTCTGCTTGGGCAATCATCTGACGGTGGTGTCGAGCCAAGAAAACATACCGTGCATCCAGGGTGAGCAGGTATGCGGTGAGGTACACGATTGTGGGGTCGTCCTCAAGCAGCTGCTGCCCTTCCAATGCACGCATTCTGGCCATCCAAATGGGACGGTCTCTCTGAAAGGGCGGAAAGAATCTGAGCGGGGTGTCGGCCACTTCTTCTTCATAGATCTGACACAGGGCCCTCAATGCCTTGCAAGCGACGACTTGGCAGGTGTCTTTGAATCTGTGCCCAACAGCAGTGACACTCCATTCCACATGGTGCGGACTGGAGCCAATGTATACAGTCACGACACACTTCTCTATGCCATGCTCGACGAATTCACGACCATCATACGCTGGCTGGCTCCTGATTCCGAGGCGAACTGTGCATGCTCTCAGTAACTTGGGGAAACCATCTTCATTCTGGCAAAAGCTGGTTTGGCAGCGGACCTCCATCTGACTTCTGAGAGAAGGAAAGGGGGAAGCATTTTTGAAATGAAGGGATGAGAGCAAGAATTTTTTTAGAAAATAGTTTTGACTCAAAAACTTTTGGATCAGGCTAAGGTTTACGTCCTGCGGCCAACCTAACAGCTCCGATACCACCTGAAGCGTCCCCAATCCTCTTGGACTCAAATGTGATACAATTACTAGTCCCAGGAGGCTAGTAAACACATTTATACATCAGATGATACCAAATATGCTTAAACGAGACAAACCTACAAAGGTGGCGAACAACTTTAAGAGTTGGTCCACAACTTGGGACATATCATCAGAGTGGGGCTGAAGCAGCCCGATATACGCAGCGAAGCAATTCAGCGGTCCAACAGCCACATGCAAGGTTGGGAACAGTCGTAACTCTTACCCGATCTCCTTTTTCTGAAAAACAACAAATAAGCAAGGGTGAGTACAAACGTAATCAGCAGCCCACCTTCACCCGCGAAATGGGGAAATCAGATATAATGCATGGAATATGTGGAGCTCAGGATATTTTGCAGAAACAACAATATTTTATGCAGGGTTGTTTTGAAAAACATTTTGTATTTTTGCAAAGCGCATCCTCTCCAAAAGGAGCAGGAAGTTTTTCAATATTAGAACAAAATCCCCTGGACTAAACCATCTAGGTATCTCAGCAGTTTCCCACTGGTTTTTCCTTTTTCAAAAACAGCTACTGGACTTCCCGTCCACCATAGCTCACGGCTCAACCGCCAGACCTTTTAAAAACCACTTTTCTCAAACGCACCCTTTTTTTTGAAAACAAAACATTAATTGTCATACCACACCAGACTCGTCCATTCCTATGGACACAAACTATTCGAATAGGTTTTCAAACTCTGCGCAGAGGTGTACACTTTACCCACTAGTCCGGCTCTGCGATCTCATAGCTAGTGAGACCCGAATCCGAATCTCTTTCTTTCCCCGCACGTCCTAACCTTAACGGTTATCCGGAAGGAGTCAGGCCACCACCATGTCCAAACCGGACAAAACTTTCCCCCTCCTTATCCTCCCGGTGCTCCCCAGCCTTCATAACCCTGGGGTCGGACCGTACGAGTTCAGATTGAGTGACTGCCCACACAGTCTCGAGTGGTTGTACTATTAAAGAGTACATGTAGTGAAGATGACAAACCGGTCCTTATATGAGGGGACAATCCTTCTACTCACGCCTAAACCAGCTGAGCCAACACCTTAGGCCCTCCCCTAAACCAGGGAGTCCCTGATTATCCCACTCACAAGGTGATAAGGGTGAAAACCATTCATCATACACATTTTGAAAAGCATTTTCTTTTGAAAACTCACACCTTTTCTCAAATCATTTGGAACATATATATCAGGGATTGATTGCGGCAAGCAGCTGGGTAGCCATAATAACTTGTCTCAAAATCATATCATGCATAAAATAACAGGCTGAGGGTTGTGGTTGAAAAATCATAGGTAATTTATGCATCAAAGGGATCCAGTGAGCTTGTCGTGCTTATTTGGCGAAGGGGGAAGGGGAGCTCGTGGAACTGGCTTCTAGCTCCACTGCCTGGCGTAGATTTGGAGATCTGGCCTCCACGAGACGGCACGAACGCTCCGATAACTATGCAACATGAATAAGCAAACATACAAACAAGCAAGTATACCAACAAATATTTAGTATAGTGGTCAGAATAGCGATATATGGATGGTAGAGTCTTGAGTAGAATCTGTGTCATGTGGTGTTGTGATATTACTGGTGGTGGAGCGGAGGTGCTTACCAGGAGGGTGGACTAGAGGCGAAGCGACACTATGCGTGTAGCCGGCAGAGCAGAGTAACTGAGTGGTGGGGTGTTTGCCTTGGCTGAGGGTGTTGAGTGTGTGGAGAGGGAGAGGGTAGCTGGGTGTATTTATAGCTGGGTGTATGTGGTGTAGCACAGTGAAGTTCACTGTTGGTGAGAATAGTGACAAATGAATCGTCTGACTTAGTATGAACAGGAGAGTTATAGGCAGAATATGGGACAAGAGTATTTTGGGAGTTTTCTGAAATATGAACCATATTTAAGGGATGACATGGTTGGATAGGGAATAGTTTGATAAGAATTTAGAAACAAGAATTATTGGAATCTGAGTTTGGAAGCCTGGTTCGAAGGAATCTCAAAGTTAAGCATGCTCAACTTGGAGAAACCTGGGATGGGTGACCAGATGGGAAGTTCCCACTGGAAGGAAAATCACAGTCACCGGAGTTCGTATGACTGGAACATGGGTCTGGCTGGTCTTAGGTGGACTAGACAACATGATGGATGAGTGGTCGAAATTTGGGATGACTAGATGACCGATGAATAGTAACGATGAATAGTGGCGACGGAAAAGTAACTATAGATATCATCGATAAATAGTAAAGATGATGAATAGTGCATGTGAATAGTAACGATGATGAATAGTGCATGTGAATAGTAACAATGAATAGTAATGGTGAATAGTGATAGTGAATAGTTTGTATGGACGAACGATGAACGATGAATAGGAACTATGAACGAACGGACGAACGATCGAATGATCGGACGAACGAACGATCGGAATTTCGGCAGCATAACGGCAGGAAAAAGATTACTTGGACGAACGAACGGACAAACGATCAAATGATCGGACGAACGAACGATCGGAATTTCGGCAGCATAACGGCAGGACAAAGATTATCTGGAAGAACGATGAATAGGGACTATGAACGAACGATGAACGATGAATAGGGACTATAAACGAACGATGAACGATGAATAGGGACTATGAACGAACGATGAACGATCGAATGATCGAACGAACGAACGATCGGAATTTTGGCAGCATAACGACAGGACAAAGATTATCTGGAAGAACGATGAATAGGGACTATGAACGAACGATGAACGATGAATAGGGACTATGAACGAACGATGAACGATCGAATGATCGAACGAACGAACGATCGGAATTTCGGCAGCATAACGGCAGGAAAAAGATTATTTGGACGAACGAACGGACGAACGATCGAACGAACGAACCATGAACGATCGGACGAATGATCGAACGATCGGACGAATGAACGAACAAACTAAGAACAGGGGGACGAACGATCGAACGATCCTTGTGCTAGTGTGTGTTTGTGTGGAACATGGAGTGGGTGTGTGTGTGTGGGGGGGGGGGGGGGAAGAGAGTTGCCATGAAATGGCTTAGGGTGGGATGAGAGGAGGCCCTTGCCCCTCTGTTTATAGCCATGGTGGGGGGATTAGGGGGAGGGATGAGAGGATTAGTGAGAGGATGAGAGGATTAGTGGGAGATTAGCATGTATTTGTCTTGTATAAGTGTAATTAGCTTGTAGAGCTCACTGTATGACACTGGAGGCATACGTATACGTATGGGCATGAGGAAAGTTATGAAGAAAATATTTGTAGGGACTTTAAAAATGATTCTGAAGGTATTTCTCAAGAGGAAAATATCTGGAGATATATCGGTGGAATATTTGGGCAGTATTTCTGGAAAGAACTTGAAGGGGATCACTAGGGAAATATCTGGGCAGTATTTCTGGAAAGAATTTGAGGGGGATCACTCGGAAAATATTTGTAGGATATTTTGAGGAGGATTTTGGAGATAATATAGACCACTATATTTTAGTTGTTGATATCAACTCGCAAACAAACATTTTGAAATAAAACTTGAAATTCATTTTGAATTTAGGGTGAGTTTGAGAAAATTTCAGGATTTGAATTTTTGGGATGCTACACCATGGCCTCCTGGTGCTTGCTGCGGTGCTCCTTGTCTTGTTGGGTATTGACTACTGGTGTAACACCTCTGGTGTTACATGAACTAAAACTCAGACATGTCATCATAAGCATTTGCATTAACTTGCTTGATACACCTAGAATGCATTCATTAGGTCAAAAAAATTTTAATGAATGTGGTGTTGTGTATAAGAGTATATAGCTTAATTAAGAACTTTGCTTAAGAGATGGGAAGTGAAGTCATCTCTTGAGGAAGTAATAAGTTGGCTTGGAATTTAAAGTATTAAAGGTAAGACTTAGGACCTATAGCAACCTTGTTTCCAAAGATAGATCAAGTGGAAGAAATACTTGGACCGAAGGATTAACTTCAAAATCCTAAGGCTTGAAAACCTTGATTGGAATTGAGTGTAAGCAAACAACTCCTAAATCAAGGATACTTTGGACCTGAGTTCTATAAGCTAAACTTGGATTTGAGATTAAGGAGCAACTTTGCTTTAGGAGGATGGATAAGTTTGCTTTTGATATGTGGATTAGAAGTGGTGAAGCACTTAGGGTGGTTGAGTATCTATAAGCCCTAAACTAGCCCAAAAGTGGAATTTAAAATCTAGAAAGGACTGGTTAAAAGTTCATATACCAAAGTTGTAGAGCTTGCAAAAGTGGATATATTTCTTATTTGGAGATTACTAAGTTGTGTGGAAGAATTTGGAGTTAAGTACAAAAATTCAGTTTTGGGTTCATTTTGGAATTGCTGAAAATAATATAAACTAGACAACTTTGGACCCTTGTAACTTCTGATCTAAAACCATTTTGAAGATGATCATTATAACAAAGTCATAGAGCTACATGAGGAGTATAAGTTTGGTTAAGTCACCTAGCCCTAACACTCTATGGAACTTGGAGAAAAACTAATCCAAATTAGAGCTAACAGAGTTTCTGGATTTCAGACTTAGTGAAATTCAGATTCTGAATTTCAGCAATTGGAGCAAACTTTGGGCTATTGTAGTTTGGAATCCAAGAGGTTTTGGTTAATGGTCACTATATCAAAATTGTAGAATAATTATAGGAGAGCAACTTTTATTAAGTGATATAGCCCCAAAACTATATGCTACTGGTAGAAAAGATAGTCCAAAGGTTGATTGACAGATTTCCCAGTTTTCAGACTTAAAACAGTAGTCTGAACCTGAGTTTTAGTGTTTTGAGGCTGTTTTTGGAGCTCCTTTGGGATTAATTTAGGGAGTTTTGTGCTGTGGTGTTTATAGAGAAGTTGAAGCCTATATGATGGTGAACAAGTTTATTTAAGTGACTTTGGCTTATTCCCACAGAAAAGTGCAGAATTAGTTGCTCAAACATTGGACTCTCAAGCTGGCTATACTGATTTATGTTCAGTTCGCTGAAACTGAAATTCATTAAAAAGTACTGAGTTTGGAGCCCATTTGTGCCTAATTCATGAGGTTTTAGGCTGTAGAGTATATAGAGGAATTACAGATCATATGATGGTGAATAAGTCTCCTTAAGTGACTTTGGTTTGATCCTACACAAAAGTGGGAGAGAAAGCTGGCTCAAAGTTGGACTGCCTTGTGACTGAAACTGAATTTTTTTCAGTTCACTGAAAACTGAAAATCAGTGTTTGGTGCCCAGTTTGAGGTCCTTTTGAGACTAAACAATGGGGTTTTGGACTAAGAATTATATAGAAAAGTTGGAGTCCATAGTACATAGAATAAGTTTTATAAAGAGGGTTGGACTTGGTGCTACACAAAAGAGGAGTAAAAGTGGCTCCAAGTTGTGCCGTCAGACTGGAGATATGTAAATTTAGTTAACTGTTGCTGGCAGTTTGAGTGAGTATTTACCCACCTTTGGAGCTCTATTATAATTAATCTATGGATATTTTGGTTAAGAGTTCTGTAGTAAAGTCAAAGTCCATATGAAGGGGAACAACTTTTATGCAGAGAGTTGGCTTTCTACCGTGTAGAATTTAGAGAAAAAGGGGTGGCAAAACCCTCTATCAGACTCTGTGGTGCTGTTTTAGATTTCTGAAACTGAATTTTCAGTGACCTTGGCTGTAAATTGGGTTACCATAACTTTTGTTCTATATGATTTCAACCATGAGTTGCTATACAAAATAGGTAGAGCTACAAGTAGATAATAATTTTGGTTGAGGGAGAGTGGTCTGTTGCTATGAATAATTGGGAGATTATGGGTACTGAACATGAAGAAGTGAAGTGGAGCAGTGGTAGCTGATGAAGTTGGTTCAATGATCTATTGTTGGAGCTAGAAACTGCAGGAGATCCTGTTGTCCCTGCTGATTACCCTGATGTGTTTAGGTGGAGATAGGGTCGAGGTGCCTAGTCAAGGGGCTAGAGACCTCAGCTTCATTGAGAAATATCAAAGTTTTGGACTGTTTTGGGGGGGTTCTGAACTTTGGATCAGTTTGGAAAGGAAGAAAAAAATCTTTCACCTTGCTGTACTTTACTGCTATGCTCGAGTTGAGATAAGGATGGAGTGAGTAAACAAATATCTGGAGTTCCCACTTACTGTAGAAATATCCAGAGGAGATATTTGGATGTTAGGGGCTGACTAAGTTTAGTGTATAAGTTGTGGGTGTGAGCAAGGTGCCGTAAAGTCATATCTGCTGGCCCTTGGATGCATGAATTGGACAGCGACAATTCTAGTGATCTCTCCCTTCAGAAATATCAAACCTTTGGATTGGTTTGAGCCTGCCATAGTGGAGTATTTATGGGTTCAGTTTTCTGTCTGCAGACAAGGACAAAGCTGATATTTGAGTCTATGCCAAGTGATATTTTGGCTGTAGTTTGGCACGGTTCAGTGTCTTTGGGCCGGGCAGGCAAACCTGCGTGGAGCTGAAGGCAAGCCACGTATTGGAGTCCATATGTTGCTGGCACTCTAGGAACATGTCTCCACCATATGTTGAACAAGTTCAGAGAACCACTATCCCTGCCTTCCTATCTTCTTATTTAAGTGTTGGTTAGTGAAGTTTTGCTGCCCTAGAGATCCAACTTGTTATTTGGCGTCTTGGTGGTTTGTGCTGCAAGCCAAACTCCTCTCCCCAGTCCCAGGGTAGCCCTGTCCAGAACTGCATGCGCCAACACCTAGTCTAGTGACCACATTCACCCGAGTGATCACCTTGTCGTGGCTAGGCCAACTCAAGCAGGTATTGGTCCATATTGTGCGTGTTCCATATCCCCTATAGATCAGTGAAGCTCACCGAGCTATTTTCCTTAACGCTAATGTCGTGCTTGGGCCGGAACAGGGGCATGTCGCCGTGATCTGGCGTTGTGAGTAGCTCCACCGCAAACCATACAACTCACGTTTTCCCCGATCAACCTCGCGCGAGCACCGTGATCTATGTAAGTCAGTGATACTCTCCACGCCTTTGGTTTGAGCTCTACCATACAGGTGCATCGGGATCGGGCACGTCGAGTCAAGAACTCCATGGGTATTGTGGTCGGGGTGGTCTGGTACTCGTCGTGGGTGTTGGAGGATTGAGGTTAATGCGGGTTGGCTGTCAACACATGTCAGAGGTGATTTGTGGGTGCCAAAGACCTGCGCCGCCGCGGCCATAGTCGTCGGTTCACTGGAGAACTGTGCGGCGGTGTTGGGGCCCTGAAGTTGTGAATGAGTCGAAGCCGAGGGGTGTGCGTGAAACTGTCGGTGACTCAGCCAAACAGTGGCTCATAGTCATATCAACTTAGTTAGAGTAGCGGGGTCTTTTATGCAAAAATGCAGGCGTGGGCCGTTGGCCATAGGCCAGTTTTGCTTGGTTCTAGGCTGGCTGGATTAATTTGGGCCCAGCACTATTCACTACTTTACCTTTTCCTTTGTCTGAAAGCTTGGATGTTGTCCCAAAAATAGTAGAAAATTCCAAAAATCATGGGACAAATTTTGTTGGATGTCTAAAATCAAGAGCTCTCTGGTAAAGTTGGTTTTAGGATTTTTATATCAGTTAGCAAATTTTAAGTGAAGTTAAGGTGCTCTTGGAAGAACTATTGGAATTTTAGAAATAAGAGTTGAGCGCTAAAAATCATGGAAATTTTTGGAGAAACTTGTTATCAAAAGCTGATCGCTTGGTAATAGTTTGGGGGCTGTTTGGAAGCTTTTTCCTCTAGAAACCTTGTAAGCCCCAAAATAGATCGGTTAATCCCTAATCAAGTGTGGGTTAGTGCTTTGGAAAGGAGATAAGTTTATCTAGGGAAGAGAGGTAGTTGCTTAAGAAGTTTTAAGCTTTTGGATGAGATATAAGTTGGATTAATTCCCTGGTTTACCTAAGTGAATTCAAATTGGTCACTTTAATTGAGCGTTAAGAAATAGGTGTATTCTTGTCATGTGCTTTAGTAGTAGTGTTTCTGTTCCCCACCTCTCCTTGTGAGAGTTTGCATTACATGTCATTACATAAGCATTCATGTATTTGTAATTGACTTGTAGAACACCTAGACAAGGTGGTATTTGAAGAAGTCTACTCCAGTGCCTGCTCCTCAGGTGCATGAAGCCATCTAACTGGGTATTGGATAGAGGGATCTAGAACCACTTCACTGCAACAAAGGCAAGCCCTGGTGCATTTACCCCTTCCTTGTATTTTTAAAAAGACTTTTATACACTTAAGTCTAGTGAAATGTGCATTAAGTTTATAGGAATTGCTTGGAAACTATTTGATGCATTGCCTACCTTGATATCCATACCTTTATAGATACTTCTGATGAAGTATCAAAATATGATTTACAAAAATGCTTAGCCCTGCTTAGATCTTGTGGATAGAGGCTGTCTTTTGCAATAATGGCTAGCTCAGGGGTTATCCCGAGGAAGGATGGCTTCTACATGCAAGAATATTTTCATTGGGAGCATGGTGGGATCTTACTGCAAAGTTCCCTATAATGCTCTTTTCATCCTAAGGAACACAAAACAATCCTAAGGGTGGAAGTACTTAACTCAAGACTTGGGCTAGGAACAGGTGATGCTCCACCCAGGTTAATTAAGGATTGGATGCGTATGTAGGCCTGTATGATCAAGGACTATCTTAACTGGCCACATGCCCTGGATATGGGACAGGGTAAGCTTGAACCCGACTATTCCATACGTGAAAAGACAACCGCGCACTGGGCGTGGGAGATGGTGGGAGTAGCGTGTACCCTCCTTGCTAGAGGCTGGACGAAGGAGTACTGTGCTCCTGGGTAGCGCGGACCGGTTCACGTTGTGGAGGATCTGTGGGAATGGTTTACATATGCAAGGGTTAAGTGCTACATATGTCGTGTGGTTAGAGATCCTCAGTTGAGTAAATCGATTCAGATCGCCATTATATCCCCAGAGAGTGGAGACTTGATCGCTACCCTGCAACCTAAGTCAGGATGTGAACATTATGAATAAAAATGATGTTGTATTGATGAGATGGTGAAATTAGACTAGATGCAACTAGAGTCTATTAATATTTAATCTGGCGTTAAAATTTCGAAAGTAAGGACTCACTTTAGTAAGCTATTTCTGCAAAAGTATCTAAGTTGATTCTTGCTAAAGCCTTTTCCTTGATTCCTATTTAACCAGCATATCGTTGAGAGTCATTTTTCCTTAGTCGGGTAAGACTTGCGAAAGTACACTCCGTACTCAGGGTTTTCGAACCCATGTTGTTGTAGGTGATGAGGAGTACTCTATGTGTTCGTGAGGCTGGAGGAAACTTCCAGTTCTAGAGGAGGATATAGTTAGGCTTGTGTATAAGCTTTGGAGGGTTCCTACCTTCCTGCTAATGTAATAAATTATGCACTTTGAGTATATCAGGACTTGTAATAAATGTAACTCTTCCTATGTAATAACCTTCAGTTTGAGAAATGAAAAGAATATTTTTGTAAAAGTCTTCCGCTCTTATCTCCGAACTGTTTGTATCGAATGTGATTACTGTAATATGCATGTATGGTGGGAGATCCTTGGGATGATGAGTTCAAGTTGTTGAACTCGTGATAACCTTGTTAAGTTACCTGGTACACGTGCATAGCCATCTGAGGCCATCAAGGCAAGGGTTGGTGCATGTGGGCCCAATAACTTGGGAGGGCTGCCACTGCTGGCGACTGTTGAGTTACCTTCTTTGGACAGTGCTTCGCCCATTGGTTTTGTTCCCATAATGGAAGCATGTGCAACCTCCTACTTGTGCTGGAGCTGTTTGGTTGTTCTGGTTGGTTGCTGGGCGGGAAGGCGAGCTACCTGGTTGTTTTGACGCTGGTACTGACTTCCTCCCTGCTGGTTGTTCTGACGGTACTGCTGATGCTGCTGCTGCTGAGAAAACTATCTCTGATACTGCTGCTGGTGCTAACGCTGATGCTGGCGCTAGTGACCTTGCTTGAATTGCTGAGATGAGTTACTTGAGTAGCGGGGGCGACTGCTACTCCCGGTCTGAGATCCACCAATCTTGCGTTTCCTATCCTCCATCTCCCGACGCTTCCTTTCAGTCATGATTGCTCTGTCGATCAAATGCTGGAAGGTAGGGAAAGTGTGGTTCATCAGCTGGTAGTGAAGGGGGTCAACCAAACCTCTTAGAAAACAGTACTGCCTCTTAGCATCCGTGTTGACATCTTTTGGTGCGTAGCTTGACAGCTGTAGAAATTTGTCCCTGTACTCACTGATAGACAGGGGACCTTGCTTCAAAGCCAGAAATTCCTCCTTCCTTACTATCATCAGTCCTTTAGGCACATGGTAGTGACGGAAGTTGTCCCTGAACTCCTCCCAGGTGATGCCTTCACGGTCAGCATGGGTGGCGAGGTAAGACTCCCACCAAGACTGTGTTGCTCCCCTTAGCAGACGAGGACCATACAGAACCTTCTCGTGATCATTGCATTGAGAAGTGTGCAACTCACACTCCACGGTACGCAACCAATCTTCGGCGTCCATGGGCTCAGTAGAATGGGCAAAGACAAGGGATAGCCCCTCATGAATTCTGCCCGCTTGTCTCTGGGCACCTGCGACATCTAAACTTGCACTTGGGGTTGAGGTGGGGGTGGTTGATGTTGCACCTGCTGCATTGCTGCTAAGGTCTGACTAATTGCTTGGACTGCTTGGGTCTGCATCAGAAACATCTGCTAAACGGTCATCAGGGGTGGCGGTGGCAACTGCTGCTGCTGAGCTACCTCCTCCTGGGGTGCCTGCTGCTCCGGTTGAGCATGCCTTGCACCTCGGCATCTGTTCTCAGACATATGTAGAAAGCACACACAAAAGAGATCTGACTCTGTAGTCTTTCAACATAAGAAAAGATATATGGAAAACTTCATAGCATAGAACCATTGATCATCTTCACTGACAGCTTCTCAGATAAAGAGGAAAGTGGAAATAAAGGATTACCCAACTAAATAACTGACTTTATTAATAACTACACCAAGTTGCAGGGGATGCCCACACCTTGGTGACAATCATTACAAAGGTCCAACTTCATTACAGGTTCATCATGACAAGCATCCAAAACATATAATAAGCAAACTAACTCTAACTAAGACTGACTAAGACTAAGACACTGAGTTAAGCATTATTACAGACTCTGACTCCGTCGATCTATGGGTCCAAATCTATCTGGGTCCTGCAGTCAGGGGTACCATAATCGAAGCGACCACGGGGCAGTGAACGGTAAGGGTGCTGAATCCCGACAGGGGCGAGAGAACCACCATCCAAATAGTGGCGCGCTGCGCACTCAGCACACAATTCTGCAACCTCCGCCCAAACCTTGTCCAACTCGTCAAGGGCGTGGTCCAGCTCGGTGTTGAGCACGGCGACCAAGTTGACCATGTTGTTCAGCCTGGTATTGCCCTCACCAACGGGCGAGACAATCACACCTCCAGCACTGCCGATCGAATGGCGAGGGTGGTACTTCAGGTCAAGGCCATCATCTACCCCGCTGAACAACGAGCAGTACTGCGAAATTGCACGTCGTGCTGCATCTTGCATGGCTGCCTCGGCAGTATCCCTCTCAGTGATAGAATAGTGCTCTGAGAAGGCCTCTGCACCCCGGAGATCATTGTCCAGATGAGGCACCAAGCAAGTAGCCTCCCACTGGTCTAGGTATAACCCACGACGATGCTGGTAGACTACATGTTGGGGACTTGTTCTCAAATGCTATGAGTCAAGAACAAGGCAACACAAAAAATGTTAAACGTTAATGTCCTTCGTCCTTCGAAGCATTATTTCCCTTGGGATATAATGATTTTCGGACGAAGGTTATGAAGGACGAACCTTCACAAACACAACATACCATAATGAAGAAGGAATCAAAAGTAATATAAAGGATAACGTAAACAATTATGCATAATTATCAACTCATTTCTATATTATTATTATAGAAAAATAGAAGTGATATCAAATTCCAAATGTACCTTCGGCTTGAAAGAAGGTAAAAGTACAAGCGTGATGCCAAAGTAAATGCCAAGTCCGCCCCCCACCGTACAGGGGCACTGTTCACCTATTTATAGGCACGGGACACAGCCCATGTAAAATTACACCCATGCCCTTTACATTTGGTAGTAATTCTATAGTAATCCACCAAGGTCTGAATGGCCTTTTCATCTTTAAGTCGGTTTCCTTTTCTGCTATCACGCCGAAGCTTTCCTGCTCACAAGTTCGGCGCTGTATCAACCTTCGTATTCTTTGGGCTTCTCCCACTGTGGTACCGATTCGAGTCCGAAGATACCTATTCACACATTATACTCCAGAAACATTGTTAAATCATGTTTTTGAGGACCTTCGGAAGCCGAAGGCCCCCAACAGTAGCCCCTCGCAATATTAATTTGTTAGAATGATCAATATTAATTTGTTAGAATGATAAATTTAGATTGCGACATGGACGAAGGCCTTAAGCCAAAGGTCCGAAAAAACACCTTCCCTTTGCTAGAATAGCAACATTCACTGACAAGCGGGGTCTTCCGATTTTCAATGCACTGGGCGTATAAATAAGAGCATACCACGAGCTCAGTTGGTACGCTTTCTTGCCATCTGCTCTTGCTTACTCAATTTTTAGCTCTTGCGCACCAACACGTGCTTGGCTTTTTAAGTTTTTAAGCTTCGGCTTTGAAAACAGTTTTTTAGCATTTTCGAAGATGTCTGGAGATAAAAAGGCTGCTATCGAGATGAAGCTGAGTCTCTCTGAAGAGAAAAACCTGGGGTTTCTTGAAGCAATGTCGAAAACCAATACAGAAAAGATCACCAAAGAGATCTTAGAAGGTTTATCTGAAGATACTGATGACAGCGACAGTTATGATGTGGATAGTGGTGGTGAAGACTCCGAAGATCGCCCTTGGCGACCAAGCCATGCGGTTTTCGACAAATCAAGTATCAAAGAAAATCACCTTGTCAACATGAGGGGAAGATATTTCCGGGACTTGTCCGTTGTGAGGGCCGACGAAGGAGAGAAGACTTGTCCGACCCCTGAGGAAAATGAAGTCGTAGTATTCCGAAGCTTTTTGAAAGCTGGACTACGATTTCCCCTAAGCAGCTTTGTCGTAGAGGTGCTGAAAATATTTGAGATCTACCTTCACCAACTTACCCCCGAAGCAATCATAAGGATGAATATCTTCGTGTGGGCCGTGAGAAGCCAAGGTCTGGAACCTGATGCGAAAAGTTTCTGCAACATACACGAATTGTTATACGAGACAAAACCCTGGGGTAAGGAGCAGTATCACAATAATTTCGGCTGCTACAGTTTCGTCTCTCGGTCCGGGTCAAGCTGTCCCGTGCCAACCTTTCGGAAGAGATGGCCCGGCGACTGGATGACAGAATGGTTTTATGTGAAGAATGACCTGAAAACACGGGAAGATATTAAAGGTATAATTATGCGCCCTATTTGGCAACGCTTCGGCCTGCGGAAGCCGAAGGTTGAAATGAATGAAGCTGCCAAAGAATGCCAGAGAGCCTTCGGAGTTGTTTGCTCTTTTATTGGAACGAGGGATTTGGTCCAAGAGCATATTGCCTTCAGAGTATGGCCGCTCGCGGAAAAATGGGAAATACCGCAAGAGACCATAAAGGAGGCTGACGAAGGTGGACTTATTAGGCTAAAGTATGCTTTCAAGTTCGGAGATAAATTCGTTGAGCCAGATGATGACTGGCTAAAAAGTATTGAAAATTTAAGTGATGAACTACTTGGGGTTTATTCAAAGGCCGAAGATACTGCATTGTCAGCAGCCTTCGGAGGCTGGAAAAAGAAAAGACTGAACCGAGTGTTTGACGCAATTGGGTTCGTGTACCCCGACTACCACTATCCAGCGCGGGGCCAAAAAAGAAAAGGCGCAGCTTCTGCACAAGAAACGGCTTCAGCCACTCCCAGCGAGCCAGCGCCGAAGAGACAAAGGGTAAAGGTTCTCACACACCGGCCACGCTACATTGAACCAGCTACAGTGCCTGAATTCACCGGCGAAACCTCTTCGGCCACCGAAATTAAAGAACCAACTTCAGTGCCGAAGATCGAAGAAAAAACTGAAGCACCCTCAGCAAAGAAAGCAGAAAAACCGAGAACTGAAGGAACGAAGATATTGGAAATTTTAAGTCCTTCAGCAAGTGTTGAGACAATAAAAAACCAAAAGGGTCCAGCGGTGACCCCAAAAAGAAAAAGAATGGTCAATGTGCTAGATGTTCTGGAGACAATTAAGTCCTCAAGCACGACTCCGAAGAAGACTATTGAAACTTCCGAAGCGGAAACTAAAATCTTTGATACTAAAGCTCCAAAACAACAAACTGAGACTGAAGCTGGGCCTTCAGAGCCCACGAAGGTAAAACCCTTGGAAACCGAGGAAGAAAAAATGACGGAGCCAATTCTTGTTGAAGAAATCAGTGCTGTTGCCCCCGAAGCATCCCTCAAAGTCCTTGATTATATTGTTCGACATACTTCGGGGAAAAAGTTATCAGAAGAAGTTTTTGAAGCTAATCACTATGCCAAAGAATTGAAATATCCGAAGGGGGCACTAGTGTTCAATGGTACAAATGAAGAAGATTTCCTATACTGCCTCCCGGATAACAAAGAATTACTCGTCTGTCGGGAAATGGCCCGAAGCATGGGGTTTCCGAAGCTGGAGGCTGGCCTCTGCGCGATGACAAAGGACGATCTTGCGGACAGCCTTGCGTATAATAGCCTGAAGGTACGAGATCTGCGCATTTGGAAACTTTATGATTTGAAATTTATTCCTTTATTCTTATACTAACTCTTTTACATATAGGGTTTAATTCTAAGCAACGCGCTGAGAGCGCAAAAGAATGCCGAAGACGAGAGCTATGAAATTGCTTTCAACAACCTTCGAACAGAGGTTATCAAACTAAGAAATGAAGCCTTGGAAAAGGACAAAATTCTAATTACATTGGTGGATAAAATAAAGGAGGACGAAGCTGCCTCTAAAGCACAAGCTGCAGCTCAAAAGCACGAGATTGACGATCTTCGGAAGCAATTAACCCGAGCTAAAGAAGAACGCAAACTTGAAGAAACGAAGCGAGAACTTAGCGACCAATGGGCAAGTCATTTAGAAGGAACTGTTGAAGAGCTTCGTTCGTCCAAGAAAAGATGCTATGACAAATCTATGGAGTGTGTTAAGAAAATGAAAGCTAGCTTCGCCAGCGTTGGCGCATTCTCGAGCGAAGAAAACTTTACAAGAGGCAACCCCGAAGGTCCCATCGAATGGATTAATCACGAAGCTGAGGCCTTTGAGGAAATTTTAAATAGCCGCGGAGACATATGCGCTTTTTCGGGTGCCAGGGGGATTGCCACCATTTTGGAGAGAAAGGGCTGCGAGCATATAAAGATTTTAGCGCAATCCGAAGCTACCTTGCCCTTCGAAGATGCAAAAGATCCTTCAGCCGAAGCTAGCATGGTTGGTGGAAAATTTTTCACCGATATCTGGGACAATGGTGGTCGAGAAATGGCCCGAGAAATTATCCAAAAAAGCGAAAAAGGCATCCACGACGCTAGAAAAGTAGCAGAGGCTATTGAGAAAAGCGCAGAGCCCGAAGGGCAAATAGGTATTAACTAATGGTTTTTATTGTGCTGTAATTTTTGATTTAAACTTCGTTCACAATTTGTAATAGCAATGTAGCCGTATCCTGTCCTCCCTCAGATCCTACTAAAGCGTCTCCGGGCCCTCACCCGAAAGAAGACGATGAAATTAAAAAGATGGCTGAAGCTATCATGGATCAAGTTGTTAATCAACTCCTGAACGAAGCTGCGGAAGTAGTACTTAGGGAAGACTAGGTGCTATTATAAAAACATCTGAAATGTAATATGTGTAATATCTTGTAACCCTGAATGTAATATACTTGTTTCTTGTGGTTCAATTCTTTACGATGCATGAAATTCTACATACGTACCGTTTTTGAGTCTTTGACGAAAAAAACACCTTCCCTTCTTTTCATGCTTCGTGAAGAAGAATTTTCATTTATCACAACAATATCCATAGTGTTCTGATGAAGAATATCCAAGCTTCGTGAAAATATTTTCCGAAGCTACACTCCGAAGATCAATATTGTATTTCCTTGTGACTTAGCATGATTTTCCCTTTTTCAAAGCATTCTTCCGAAGATCGATATTGTGTCCCCTTCTTGTGCCATATGCAGCATGATGCATGATGCTTATGCTATGAGAAATGATGTGATGATGTTATGCTATGTAAAATGGTATTTATTCCGAATATACACGCACATCCGCGCAAAAACACATAATCTTTTTTAAATCAGCGTTGACTTTTCGCTGTAAGCCTCCCTTAGGAGCTTCTTCGCCTTTTACTTCAGCGGAATCAGCGTTGACTTTTCACTGTAAGCCTCCCTTAGGAGCTTCTTCGCCTTTTACTTTCGGCGGAATTCGCGTTGACTTTTCGCGCTTCGCCTTTTACTTAGGCGGTATCAGCGTTTATTTTTCGCTGTAAGCTCTGCATTCCCTTTAGAACGACTTTTGAGTAGAAAACTTACACTGCGCTCCCTTTGGAACGGCTTTTTGTAACTTCAGCAAACTTACTCTGCGTTCCTTAGAACGACTTTTTGTTGCTTCGAAGAATTCATTCCGTGCCTTTTAAAATAAATTTTTGATAATTCGAAGGTCCTCCTTGCTATCGCAAATCTTTAAGCTTCAACAACTTAAGCCTGAGGAGAAGATATATTTTCCTTGTGGCAAACAATGAAACTATTACATGAGATTTAAAAAGTGTCCTTTATTACACAGAAAATAAAACTGAATGGAAAAGACTACTATCAAGGTAGGATATTTGTCAATAAATGTGCTTCGACTCTGGCACAGTGCTATTGACTGTGCGAGCTTCAGACTGTTCTCTGAAGTCCCTTTGGTGTTGAGCATATTGGCCCCCTTCTGGCTGCTGGCCTTGTTGTAGCGGTGGTGGAGGCGGAGGCTGTTGCCAGGAAGCTTGAGGTTGACTCGCCGAAGCAACAGAAACTGCAGGGTGGTTGCCTACATATTCTAGGATATAAGGCGAATGATACGAAGCAGTGTGCATGATCTGCTTCGGCTGACCCTGTTGTGCTGCAGCTTCGGCTATCTCCTTTTGCTTCTGGATGGTAACATGGCACATCCTGGTGGTATGGCCCTTGTTTTCACCACAGAACAAGCAAAATGTTCTCCTTGGTTGATCTCCAAATCTTCCGCCGAAGCCCCTGGCGCCTCTGCCTCTTGGAGCTGGCGGCCGGAAGGAGCTTTGCTGTTGCCCCGAAGCCTGTGAGGAGCACTGTGGCCTTTGCTGCTGACTCCCCTTATCATCTTTTTGAGTAGAGTTGTGAATTGACCTGACGTGCCTCGAATAAAATCTTCCTTCGAAGCCCCTGGTCATTTCGGAAAACCTGAAAGCCTCCTCCCTTCTTTGACGAAAATCATTGTCGGCCCAAATATACTCGTCCATCTTCTGGAGCAGCTTCTCCAAAGTTTGAGGAGGCTTCCTAGCAAAGTACTGAGCTGAAGGTCCTGGCCAAAGTCCCTTGATCATGGCCTCAATGATAATTTCGTTGGGCACTGTTGGCGCCTGTGCCCTCAAACGCAGGAACCTCCGGACATATGCCTGAAGGTATTCTTCATGATCCTAGGTGCACTGGAATAGAGCTTGAGCAGTGACCGGCTTCGTCTGAAACCCTTGGAAGCTGGTTAACAACATGTCCTTCAGCTTTTGCCATGAAGTGATCGTTCCTGGTCGAAGGGAGGAATACCAGGTTTGAGCAACACTCCTGACAGCCATAACAAAAGATTTTGCCATGACTGCAGTATTGCCACCATACGAAGATACTGTTGCTTCGTAGCTCATCAAAAACTGCTTCGGGTCTGAATGGCCGTCGAATATGGGAAGCTGGGGCGGCTTGTAGGACGGAGGCCAAGGTGTAGCCTGCAGCTCAGCGGACAGAGGAGAAGCATCATCAAAAGCAAAATTTCCATGGTGGAAATTCTCATACCAGTCATCTTCGTTGAAGAAACCCTCCTGATGAAGGTCTTTGTGCTGAGGCCTTCGGTTCTGCTCATCCTGAGTAAGATGACGAACTTCTTCAGAGGCTTCGTCTATCTGCCTTTGCAGTTCTGCTAGCCTGGCCATCTTTTCCTTCTTCCTCCGCACCTGTTGATGAAGCATCTCCATGTCTCTGATTTCTTGGTCTAGCTCATCCTCTTGCGGTGTCGGGCTGACAGCCTTCCTCTTCTGGCTTCGGGCCTCCCGAAGAGAGAGAGTCTCCTGATTGGGGTCCAGCAGTTGCAGAACTGCAGCCCCAGTTGCTGAAGCTTTCTTCGGCGCCATAGCGAAGGTTTATGATTGTCGACGGTGTTCAAAACTCAAAGAGTGGAAGTGAGTTCACCGGAGGTGGGCGCCAATGTTGGGGACTTGTTCTCAAATGCTATGAGTCAAGAACAAGGCAACACAAAAAATGTTAAACGTTAATGTCCTTCGTCCTTCGAAGCATTATTTCCCTTGGGATATAATGATTTTCGGATGAAGGTTATGAAGGACGAACCTTCACAAACACAACATACCATAATGAAGAAGGAATCAAAAGTAATATAAAGGATAACGTAAACAATTATGCATAATTATCAACTCATTTCTATATTATTATTATAGAAAAATAGAAGTGATATCAAATTCCAAATGTACCTTCGGCTTGAAAGAAGGTAAAAGTACAAGCATGATGCCAAAGTAAATGCCAAGTCCGCCCCCCCACCGTACAGGGGCACTGTTCACCTATTTATAGGCACGGGACACAGCCCATGTAAAATTACACCCATGCCCTTTACATTTGGTAGTAATTCTATAGTAATCCACCAAGGTCTGAATGACCTTTTCATCTTTAAGTCGGTTTCCTTTTCTGCTATCACGCCGAAGCTTTCCTGCTCACAAGTTCGACGCTGTATCAACCTTCGTATTCTTTGGGCTTCTCCCACTGTGGTACCGATTCGAGTCCGAAGATACCTGTTCACACATTATACTCCAGAAATATTGTTAAATCATGTTTTTGAGGACCTTCGGAAGCCGAAGGCCCCCAACACTACACAACGGTACTCGATGGACCAAGTGTGTCGGTTGAAGGTCCGATGCAGCAAGGTATCAAGAGCGTCGTGGAAGTGACACCCGTGAGCGGTGTCACGAGTGATAGGTCTAGTGATCCATCCCTCCGGCTCCTGCTCCTCCGAGAGCTCCATGCTGTGGCTCAATCTGCCACTGGCGTCAGCGTCATCTCCGTCTCCGTCTCCGTCTCCGTCAGGGTCTCCTCCAGCAGTCGAGATGCCCTGTGGTGGTATAGGGGACATCTCTAGCTGAGGTGCTGGGGAAGGTTGAAAGTCGCCTAGAGGGGGGTGAATAGGCGAAACCTGAAATTTATAAACTTAAACTTGCACTAAGGCCGGGGTTAGCGTAAGAATTAAATCGGAGTTAGAAAGATTGTCTCCTTGCTTAGAGCTGCTCAATCAATGTGGATAACAGTTGGGAGCAAACTCAAGTCAATATGAGCAAGGGAACTTTAGAGAGAGGAAAGAGGGAAACACAAATCAAATGGAAGTCGACACAAGTGAACACGGTGATTTGTTTTACCGAGGTTCGGTTCCAAAGAACCTAGTCCCTGTTGAGGAGGCCACAAAGGCTGAGTCTATTTCAACCCTTTCCCTCTCCCATACGGTCACTTAGACCGGATGAGCCTTCTCCTTAATCACTTGGGTCATTAAGACCCCGCAAGGATCACCACACACTTAGTTGTCTCTTGCTAGCTTTACAATGCACTTAGATGAGTAAGAATGGGAAAGGAGAAAGCAATCCAAGCAACAAGAGCAACAAAAGAACAAAAATGATCCTCTCACAAGTCTCTAAGCAATGGAGTTGGTTTTGGAGCTTGTAGTGGATTAAATGCTTTGGTTGTGTCTTTGAAGGGGTTGCCTTTGCTCTTGCAATGAATGTGATGTTCAGAATACTTGGATGCTATTGAAGGAGGTGGTTGGGGGTATTTATAGCCTCCAACCACTTCCTAGCCATTGGCTGGGTTTGCTGTCGATGGGCACACCGGACAGTACGGTGGCGCACCGTACAGTCTGGTGCCACACTGGACAGTCCTGTGGCGCACCGGACAGGAACTGTTCACTGTCTGGTGCGCGCCACGTCAGCATGCCCGTTGGGGTTTGGAGCGGTTAACCGTTGGAACCCTTTGTCATGTAGCTGCACCGGACAGTCCGGTGCCACACTGGACATGTTCGGTGTGTTCTGACTTCACAGCCTGAACATTTTGCAATTTGAACCACTAAATTTGGAGTTCATATGAAAAAGATATGAAATAAACAAGTTTTGAAGTTTGAAATATGAAACTAAGCCCAATTCTGTGATTATTTAAAAAGCCAGAGATCTGATTATAAGAGTTTAGGGGTCTGCGCGCTAAAACTTAGGACGGCGGGTTGATTCTCGGAAACCCGAGGGTCTCTTAAGCAAAACCGCCATGCGAAGGGGTACGAGGCTAAACTGACCGTCCGATCTCCGATCAACTGCCCATATTAGATCCCGCAGACGAGCACCCAGTGGCAGGGGCGCGGGTGAGGGCGTGAATCCGAGCGTCAGGTACGAATCGGACGATTGCGATTAGATCGGTTCTAATTAAACCTAGACCGCCACATCTCGGATGGACGTCCGAGATCCAACGGCCGGTGACCAGTCATGGGTGCTGTGGCGCCGCTCGACCTCACGGCGAGGTTTTGCCGGATATGAGGGGGACTGCCACGGCAGGGCTCTAGGGGTTTGGGGAAAGGCTTGGGCCACTACTAGAAAACCCCCCTTGTATGTACGTTTTAGTTGTAGCGCACACAAAAGCGTCTCTACGGCGGTACATAAAGACGTTATTTGAAACAATTTTAAGAACGCATCAAAATGTTACGGTATTTGACACGCTTTCAACGTGAAGAGATACCTAAACACAATTTCTAACACGCTATTAAAATCGTATTAGAATGACACGAAATTAGACACGCTTTCAATCGTCAGTAACCTATAGACACGTTGCAAAACACGTATTAAAATCGTCTATAGGAACCTTAAGACGCTTTTTGATATGCAATTAAAAACGTATAAAAATGACATAGTTAGACATGCTTTCAATACGTGACTAACATGAAGATACGTCATAAAGCGCATCGAATAACCGTTATTAGCCACATAGAGATGTTTTTATGTGATAACGAAATATCTCTAGTTGATATGAAATTAGATACGCTTTTAACCGTTACTACTTGAAGACACGTTT
Organism: Zea luxurians; assembly: GCA_029449295.1. Taxonomy (NCBI): domain Eukaryota; kingdom Viridiplantae; phylum Streptophyta; class Magnoliopsida; order Poales; family Poaceae; genus Zea; species Zea luxurians. The sequence goes on from JAOPSE010000084.1 coordinate 9,139,795, forward strand.
TAATGTGTATTAGCAATTTATCCTTAACCATGTAGAGATGTTTTTGGTGTAAAATTTGAAACATGTAACCTACGACCGAGGTATATTAGTCACCATAGTTGTTGTGTGGTATATCTTCCACTAGAGCTAACATGACATATATTATAGGAGGCTAAAACAATATAATGTTAACATTAATTGTGTTTAGCTAGTGTATGTTGTATAGGTCTAATAAAGGCATAATAATAATAATAATAATAATAATAATAATAATAATAATAATAATAATAATAATAATAATAATAATAAATTAGAAAAAAATATGGTCATGCCCACTTGAAATGGGAAAAAGTATGGTCACTCACTCGATAATAATAAATAGAAAAAGCGCCTGATTTGGGCACACTCATAACCAGAAAACATCAAAGCTAAGAATAATTAAATAAGCCATGTTACAAGTCTCATGGATTGTAGTATTTAATCAAATAGAAAAATTTGTACACTAAACAACATTAACCCAACAAGTTGGCACCTCCTATCTAAAGTAACACATATTAGTTCATTCTGATTCACAGTGCAAGTAAAAAACCCACAATATTCTTTTATAGCATTAGATGACCAGAAAACCTAAGCCTTGTCTAACTTTCTTCATCGAGTTATACACCCATGTCAAAATTATCTCTTGGGCTAACTCTCACCACAGTGTTCCATGGTTCAGCTTTTGGGTTTTGGACATAAAAGACTTGCTGAATTTGTGATGAAAATACAAAAGGATCATCATCTAGTTTATCACCAGTGTGTATTTTCCGAGAAAAATTCACATGACTGTATCCGAACTCATCTTGTCGCAACCCAGCTTTATGATGAACATCATACCATTCACACTTGAAAAGCACTACCTTGTAGTTTGCATATGACAATTCAACTATATCTAATAATCTGCCAAAATAATTAACCCCATCATCAGCAATGTTGACCACACCACTGTTTTGTGTCAACCGTGCAGCCTCACGACTCAAAGTGTGGAACCTCAAACCATTAATAATGTAACCATTGTATGTCACTCCATATCTGTTTGGTTTTGCAGCCAAAGCTCGGACCTTTGTCGTGATCCCTGTTCCATCGCCTAATATAACCTGTATATAAGGAAAAACGCTCACGTACATTTCTTTTATTAGTTCTATGCCAAATTTGCAATAATTTTAGATGTACAGACCTTTTGCTCCAACCAGTCAGGAAAGTGTTGATCCATCAAATTCTGAATGGAGGAAGGTGTTAGATTAATTGAGGGATGTAATTTTCTTTTCTCCTCATCCAAGAATTCTCTACAACAATAGTATCAGTGTCATGTCAGCAAATAGCAGTAAAAAATAAATACAGGTTACTGGTTATAATAAATGTGATGTTGTGTGTTTTAGAAATACTGAACGCACCTGCGGAAATCTTCAAGTTCATCACAATGCCGCAACACATATCGATGAGCCTGAACAAGAAGCTGCTTATCAAGGTTGACGACAGTACTCTTTCCAATAGGTTCACCAGCAGTATCAAACAAATACATGTTTGCTATTTCATCAGATGGTCCAGGATTTCTAGATGGCCTTGTAAAACGTGTAGTTCCTTCTATAAATCTGGAACAAAAGGTCAAGCACTCCTCCATGCAATATCCTTCAGCTATTGATCCTTCTGGTTGAGCTTTATTCTTCACAAGTGCCTTCAGCTTAACAAAAAATCTAAATGCAATAATTGACACATGTAAGTTAAAACTGAATTATTGATTATCATTGTGCAAATTAATTAAAGTTGACTACATACCTCTCCATGGGGTACATCCACCGGTACTGAACCGGACCTCCTAGTTTAACTTCTTCCACCAAGTGCACCATCAAATGCACACTTACAGTAAAGAATGATGGCAGGAAAATTCTCTCCATATCACAAAGTGTCATCACAATACTGTCTTGAAGCTGCTCCAGCTCAGCAACATCTATGACCTTGGAGCACAACTTCTTGAAGAAGTTAGATAACTGAACAACTACTTTCATGACATCCTTGCTAGGGTAACAAGACTGCAGTGCCACTGGAAGAATGTCATGCAGTAAAATATGATTGTCATGACTCTTTAGTCCAGTCAATGTACAATCTTTCATATTTACACACCTAGATATATTTGATGCATACCCATATGGAGTCCTGAGGTTCTGAATTACTGAGCAAAAAATCTCTTTTTGGTCTTTAGACATAGTAAAAGGTGCATCAGGAGTTGTTTGCTTTCCTTGAGCATCTACAACAGGATGAAGATCCTCTCGAATTCCAAGTTCAACTAAATCTAGTCGGGCATTCAGATCATCCTTTGTTTTATGACAAATATTCAATAGAGTGGCGATAAAGTTGTCACACACATTTTTTTCTAAGTGCATTACATCTAGATTGTGTCTTAGTTTGTTGTGTTCCCAATATGGTAGTTGAAAGAAAATTGACCTCTTTTTCAGCCAATCTTCTGGTTTCTTCTCCACTTTACCATAACCCCCATCTAATTCCTTCTTTTCTCCTAGTCTTGTACGCTTGCGTTTCTGACCACTTTTATCTTCGACTTTCTTATTCTTGCCTTTCTTCTTACCCACCTTGGATGTTCTCTCCCCTTTCCCTAACACGAACTCTTTGCCTTCCAACATTTTCAAAACTGTAGTTCCACTCATTTTTTCAGGTGAAAGTCCAGTCTCTACCAAGCCATCAAATTGCATCCTTTGCCTTCGGTATTTGTGATTTATTGGCAGCCAGCGACGATGTCCCATATAGCACATCTTTTTACCTTTCTTCAGGTGAAATGATTTTGTAGCTGGACCACAAGAAGGACATGCATATCTACCGCTCGTGGTCCATCCATATAGGTAAGCTAGTGCAGGAAAATCATTTATAGTCCACAATAATGCAGCTCGAAGAGTAAAATTCTTTTCTGAGGAGGCATCTGGTGTTCTATCTATTCCCGCCCACAAAAGTAATAGTTCATCGATAAGGGGCTGCAAATATACATCTACATCATTACCTGGAGAATTTGGTCCAGGTATGATCATTGACAAAATTAAAGATGTTTGCTTCATGCAGATCCAAGGTGGAAGGTTGTAGGGAACAAGCATTACTGGCCATGTACTGTGCTTTAAATTCTTGTTTCCAAAAGGGTTAAATCCATCACTAGCTAGACCAAGGCGTACATTACGAGCATCTTCTTTAAAGTCAGGATATCTACGATCAAAGTCTTTCCAAGCATCACCATCTGCTGGGTGGCGTAGTTTTCCATCCTTTGTTCGCCCCTCATCGTGCCAACACATGTCATCTGAAGTTTTGGTAGATGAAAATAACCTTTGGATCCTAGGAATCAATGGAAAGTAACGCAACACTTTGGCTGGTTTCCTTTTCCCCTTAGATTTCACTACAGAGGCATTTGAATCCTTCTTATCATCTTTCCAACGAGAGCTCTCACACACGTGACAAAAATCTTGTTTAGCAAAATCACCTCGAAAAAGAATGCAATCTTTGGGGCAAGAATGGATTCTCTCATAATCAAGACCTAAGTCACGGATGATTTTCTTCGCTTCATAGTATGTCTTGGGTAGATTAGCTCCAGGAATACCAGATAGCAGATCCATTAGTCCTGTAAATGATTCTTGTGACCAACCATGTAAGCACTTCAAGTGATATAAGTGGACTAAAAATGACAGTCTAGAATATTTACACCTAGAAGAAAATATTCTTGCATCTGCATCCTTCAATAAGCTTGCATATATATTCTGTTGCCTCCCCAAAGTATCTCCTTCTGCTAGATTCACATTATCCTCAGTGGCATTATGTTCCACATCTACAGATCCAGACTGAATATCATCTGCTTCAGCACCAATTATACTTGCAGCCCTTCCAAATGCAGCCTACAAGAGTTCTTGCATGTCATCCAATCTTCCATCCTGGCGGTCTCGTATTGGACCTGAATTAGTCAAATTTGCACTGATATTTGGTACATCAGCAAGTTCTATAGATGGCCTGTCATATTTTTCACCATGATGAACCCAGATAGTATAACCTTTAATAATACCATCACATCTCAGATGTGTCCTGACCTCATCACAGCTGTGGTTGTATCTATTTTTGCAGTTTATGCATGGACAAAGTATCTCGCTACCTTGTGGAAGGTCCCGGTAAGCAAATGCTAAAAACTTCTCAACACCATTTTTGTATGCAGTGTCCAATCTTGATTCTTTCATCCAACTTCGATCCATCAATCTTTATATTATGACCTATTAAAGTTGAATAAAACCCATAAGCATTTATCCAAACCAGTTTAATTTATCTGTCCAAATCTCTACTAGCAATCTATCAACAACTCCAATCGAAACACAAATTTACCAGAGGGACAGAGAAGGCAGTCAGCAGCACCTCAGCGGTCACTGGTCAGTCGGTAAGCCGCTCAGAGCCTTGGACAGTCGGACCTCAGCAAGCGATGCTCGGGCCTCCGCAAGCCTCAGCTGCTGGTGGGCCTAAACCGTGACAACACCTAATTCTGTTCCGCGATACCTGTTCCGTGGTTCGCCCAAGCAGACAAAGATATGCTCCATTGCGCAAGGATACGCTTCATTTTATAACCAATCGCCGGTCCATCTGGGGAGGAGAGGGCGGTTTCCGAGTCGTCGCATTAGGTCCGATCCGCTCGATTCGTCGGCAGCGCCCCCAGGTGATGCCTCCTCCTTCCTCTTCCCCAATCCGTGTTTTCGATGGTGTCGTCGAGGAGGGTGCCGATGGGTGAGGCATGCGGTACGCGGCGCGGTCGTAGGGCACGGCGGCGTCCTCGGCGCTGCCGAGCCACACGCGTGCGCCGTAGGGGGAGTCCGGGAACGCCAGGGATCCGCGTGCCGAGCCACACGCGCGCGTCGTAGGGGGAGTCCGGGAACGCCAGGGATCCACGCTCGTAGGGGAGTCCGGGAACGCCAGGGGGAGTCATGTGGCAGCTGAATCTTCTTGACAAATTCGACATATATAGCTTGGGTCTCATATTCTTACAGATGGTGAGTGATTACAGGGAATAGCATATTAGCATATATTTGTAGGTATCTGCAAAACAGATTGAGACACAATTACATATTAAAAATTAGTAGAGGCACAATTATGTATTAAAGATCAGTATAGGCATACATTGAATGCTAGGTGCAGTGGCTCTGGTATATCTTATAGAGCATACGACTAGGAAACCTGAAAAGGTCTAAAACTGGTATTTCTGATCTCCATTGGCTGTGATGATTGTTCTTGTTCATAGTTCGAATCTCATCATAGTGCTGATCTTCCCTCTACACTACACTGCTGCTTGGATAGGCTCTTCTACTATGTCCGCATCTTCCAAACACCATCTAGTTTTTGGCTAGCATGTGCTTGTAGTGACTATTGTATTAGTTACTACTGACTTGCAGGATGGATGTATTTGCTTAGTTAAAATAAAAGATAGTTGTGTTTGCTCATCTGATCATTATGATTTATGAGCACACATATTTATTAACGTATATGATTATTTTTATATTTTATTGAAACGAGAGCTATTTTTCGCGACATTACATAAGGTCTTGCAACATCCTATATTACTGACACATCTACTTTTGCATAGGAGTAAGTTGGTTGCTTTGGTTCTGGCAAAGTGACGCTATCGCTGATAAGAACTGCAACGACATCAGGCATTGTGGGACGATCTACTGTTTTTTCTTGAACACACAGCAAGGCCACAGCAAGGTATTTCATCAGCTCTTCCAGTTCGTAGTCATCACCAAAGGATTGATCAATGAACTCATTCCATCTTCTATCCTTCCACAGTTCCCAGGCCTGAAAAGAAAATTGATTCTTTACATGTGTATGGTGGTATAGCTTTAGCTGTTAGATGTATCTACAACTCCTAGTGCTAGACAATAGCAATAAAACAGGGAGGTACAGGAAAACACCCTGTGCTTTGAGCCCTATACTTCATGCAAAGAAATAATGTACAACACCATAAGATACACTATCAATAGTTACTGATCTGTTAGTATAATGCAATCAAAATACCAAAGTGTTGAAGCCCTAAATCCATATGGAATCTGTTAGAGAACTTGACCCAAAATTCCTATCCTCAAATCTGAATTTTCAGACTTAGTGATAATTCTGGGTTCTGAACTTTTATGCCTAAGCCAACTTTGAAGTCCTTTTATTATTCAGTCCATTGGGTTTTAGCTTAGGACCATGATATCAAAATGGTAGAGGATCTATGAATGTGCAACTTTGTTGAAGGGAGATGGACTCAGTACTACATAAAAAGTGGCTGTTCTAGACAGTTTGAATCTGGGTTCTTTATAGAAAAGCTGAAGAGTACATATTGGTAAATTATTTAACTCCACTAGTTTTCTAGGTGATTCTGGTGTGCAGCTGTAGGCCTGAACAGATGGGGTTGAAGGGGGGATATTTTCCATCTGGTGTAGCCTTTTTTACTGAAGATTCAGCTGACAACTTGGAGAACCATCTAGTGATGACTCAGCTGCTTGAACTGTTTCAAGTGCTGTCTAACATGCAGTAAAAAAGATTTCTCCTGGTCACACTGTTTGAAGTGCTGACTCCATATTTCTCCACCACGCCCCACCATTCACACATCTTTGGGTAATATCTCAAACCCTGTTTAGCCCTCTATCACACATCTTTGAGCTGCAAGAATGAGTATAACTCTGACAGACTCCATCCTAGCAACTGGAGCAAAAACTTCATCAAAGTCCACTCCATGCCTTTGAACATACCCTTTTGCCACCAATCTAGCTTTATGCTTGATTATGTCTCCTTTTTCGTCATGCTTCAGGTTGTAAACCCATTTTAGACCTATTGGCCTATGTCCCTTTGGCAATGTTACAAGTGACCAAGTCTTGTTCTCCTTGATAGACTGCAGTTCCTCTATCATAGCACCACGCCAGAGTGGGTCTTGAACATCTTCTTCAGTTGTGGCAGGTTCATCCCCTATTGCTGCTAGTAACTCTTCAACGAGTCCCATGTCATTTTGCACTTGAGCATTGCCTGAACCAAGAATGTGTTCAAGAGTTTTGTATCTGCGTGGAGCATCATCATCATGATCTGCATCTAGGTCGGGGGTCACTGTTGGTGGTGTTGCAAACTCCACAACACCGGGTGTTGTAGGGGTCTGTAATGACTGACTTCCACCTGGAGTGATTTCTGAAGACTGGACTGGCATGTGCTGTGTCGTGGACGGTGACCTGGATGGTCCAGCAAAGTTTTTCTCCCTGACTGGTGTATTGTCCAGCTGCTGATCCCCACCAATCTGCATGAACTCAACACAAAAAGGGTTCTCATAGTCTACCTTCTCGGCATCACCCCAGTCCCATGCTCGATTTTCTTCAAACACAGCATCACGAGACACCAACACATGCTTTGTGGCAGGGTTGTAGAACCACCAAGCTTTGCTGCCATGCTCATAGCCGATGAACACCAAGAAGGGGCTGAGAATGAGGTGCTGCAGTTTCAGTTAGCAGACGATGAAATAAGGGAGGATGAAGATAACCGAACTGAAGTGAGAAAATGGGATGCGGCTAAGATAGTACAGGGTGACTTGACAGACGATGAGACTAGTGAAGATGAGCTGCATAAGGATGAAGCATGGGTTTCAGAGGATGGGGGAATCGTCTCTACTGACGAGGGCGATGAAGGTATTGATGAGTCCAACAAAGGGAATTGCACTGCTGATGCAGCCCAGAGGTTGCAGGGAACTGGGATAGCGGAAGAGGCCGATGAAGATACCTCTACCGAAGATGATTTCAGTGGTGAACCACCAGGGTTGGACAATATCATAATATTCGGTGAAGCTGAATTTGACAGTGACAGTGTTCCTCTAGTGTTTAAGGAAAACCAGACTGTTGCTGCACCAGCAACCAAAAAGGTAAAGCCCCTGGTTGATTTGGCCATCAATGTAGAGCATGAGGAAGGTCCTAAGGAGCTTGCTGCTACTAAAAAAGCTGTGAAAGAGGTTTACAACAGTGTGCAATCCCTGGATGAATTCATCTTCAAGAAAGGAGCACCATCCATTTTTCTCGCTGAGGAAGCAGAGGGTTCTATTGTATTCAAGCAAGGAAAACTTTGTTCATGCCTAGCACAACGACATAACCCTGTCAGCAACTACTTATCATGTGGCACAATTGTGTGTGAACAAGAGCATGAGGGATCCTATAGTTTCTGTGGCGCGCTTGTCTTGAAGGAAGGTAGTTCTTATGCTGGGTTAAGTGTGGTTGGGCTACCCTTTTCAAAAGTTGCAGCTGCAGCTGAAGCATATGCTAAGAGGCTTGTTGACTATGATAGAAATGCTGCAACAAGGACTGAAGTTTGTGATGGCCAAAGTGACTACTATAAATTGGAAGGAAACAATTGTCTTTCTGCAAAGGAGGGGTCAGTTCTAAAGCAGCAGCAAGAGGAAGCTGATGAAGCGGCTATAAGCTACCAGGGGAAAGTGATTATTATAATTGATTTAGGGGGTTGTAAGAGGATTTTGCACAAGGATGGAGCTACTGAGATGGATGAGCTGGTGGGGTTTTCAATACAAATGTGCCATGGTTGGGTGTGTTCAGTCCATGGACCCAAATCAACCTGCTATGGTTCAGCACAAAGACGCCATGGATGTATAATGATTTCAATTCTGATGGGCACGTGCTTGCAGGGGATCCAAGAATGGATCGTTCTTATTGGTCTTCGCCTGCAACAGCCACATTTGCTTGTGGTTGTTTCTGTTCTTTCTTCTCTCTTTTCTAACTAGCTATCCACTAAAGAAAACAGCAAGAATAAAAAGCTAGCTATCCAACGAGATTAATACTAACTAGTGAATCTTATTCAGACTAACATGCTGTCCATATGCTTTGCTACTGCCACCTGCAATTTCTGCCTGTTCTAAAGGTTGTATTGAACCTGTACATAATCTGATATGTGTTTGCCTATTTTGTTTATGAAAATTATAGAATGAAATGTTTGTTTCTTGCCTAAATTTTGGATAATGAAATTCCTAATTTCTAATCTTAGCTCTTAACTGAGAATGCAATTTCACAAGGCAACTAACATGCTCATCTTTTATTTTCTTGATCTCCTATATGTAATAAGCAGAATCAATCATGACAAGAGGACTTCGAAGATTAAAGAATTTGAACATTGATGGAGATGGTGCAGAAGCTGCTCAGGAGGAGCACGAAAATGTGGCAGATAATGAGAACAATGAAAGTTTACAGTCCCCTCCTGATGTTGATGATTTATTAGTCCGCCTGCCACACCAACCTCGAAGTCCAATTAAGATCATATGTAAGTTTCAGGTTTGTTCTTGTATATCTTGGTACAATGTGAAATCTTACATTTTCATATATGCAGGGCCAAATGGAGAGGTTAGACAGATTATAGGGGAATTCACACTTTCAAATTTACTAGCATTACAAGGAGGAAAGGTAATTGTAGAGACAGATGAAAATGGTGTCCCAAATGAAAGGTCAGCCTCCATTCTTGGGCAGCACCTTGGCCATGTAGCAGAAAGCCCAACCTTAGCCCCTTTAGACATCCCAAGATTTGACAATAGAAGGTTTAATTCACACAAGGAACAAATAATAAGGGATGTTGAGGTAATTTTTTGTTATCGGTGCAAGCATGTACCTTCATTTTTTATATATGTACTAACATTTACCTTCCTGTATGTAGCTAAAGTTTGCCTTCCCAAGGCAAACCATACATCTTACAAGGGACTGGATCCTAAGGACAGTTAATAATAGGTGGCGAGCGTACAAATCTAAGTTGAAGAAACAATACTTCAATCGTGACGAGAGAACTCTAGAAGAAATCCTAAGAGAGAAGCCACTTACGACTAATGAACATCAATGGAGATCTCTAGTTGGAATTTGGTGCCAAGAGCAACATAAGGTGCCATCTATTTACTCAACACGTTTATATCAATTTTTAATCAAGGAATGTTACATTATTGCTTAATCATTGCCTGTCTTTGTAGAAATTATGTTCCACAAACTCTCGTTGTGCAAAAGAACAGAAGACTGCACACACATGTGGGAGGAAAAGCCTTGCTAGATTAAAAAAAGAGATGGTGATAAATATTCATCCATATTTGTTAAATTTCACTATCATCTATCTAAGGATTGAAATGATAGCCAAATAACTAAATTATGCAGGAAACCAGAACTAAACGAAAGGTTCATAGGATAGAACTATGGGAGGCAGCTCATAAAAAGAAGAATGGTAGATACACAACAGAAAAGGCAGAGACACTGATGGTACGTACATTTTCTGGTATAAATGATTTATGCTTGATCTAAAAATCAGCTTATAGTTCCTTAACCTTCATATATACTTTGTTTCAATAGGCTGCATCTTATGAGGAATTTAAAAAAAGGAGAGGGAACAACGATGGTAATCGTCTTTCATCTAAAGATTACAATGAAGTGTTCAATGATATTGTTGCCAAGGATTTCAAAGCACGTGGGTACTATGATGATAAGTACTGGAGTCAAGTACAAGCTTTTCAAGGTTTACCGTTTGTTAATCAAACGGAGGAAGAAAGAATGTACCAAGAGAAAGTAAATGAAATTGACAATAAAATGGAATCCGTGAGTGGTCTCATGAAGCATTGGCTTACTTTTATGTCAAAAAAGTATCCAGAAGATTTAACCCCAGAAATGAGAGAAGCTTTACAAAATGAAGTAAGCTTGCATTCAACAATGGCCCCCTCCCTCTCTAGAATAAGAGCATATTTTTAACAGTATGTTGGTTCAAATATTTCAGGGTGGTGATAGTTATGACCAATGCAATGAAGATGACAAATCTGAAAATTATGCTGCCAAAGATACGAGTAGCATCCAAGAAGATTCAAATGCTGACGTGACCTCTCGAACAAATGAAGTGCATGTATACTTCCTTTATTTCAATTATTAAATATCATTAGCTACTATATAATAATATTCAAGCTCTTGCTAATGGCTTGTAGAACATGGTTCATGTCGAGCAGCAGCAACAACAATCTGGCCATAGAAGTCTTGGACGAACTCAAGTCCATACATCTGCACCACATGAGCAAACACCTTCAAAGGTATGTTAGAAAGGCCTACTCAATTACCAATGCACATGTATCTTGTATTTTTTTGTATTTTGTTACCTGCTTCAAAGTTGTTATTTTGCAAATGATTAAGCCTCCCCCGCAGCCTGAATCAAGTTTTCAGCATCAGCCTGAATCACACCAACAATCAAAATAAAATTACAGTGAAAGCAAATTCAGATTGATCTAAGACTTTTGCCCTAAAATTCTAAATTGTGTTCATTTATATGATGGTCAATTGGTCATCATACCAAAAGGGAGAGCATGAGTGAATGAGAGTCAATTATCCCAGTACTAGGTGATAGTAAAGCTTTAAGACATCGAAGCTCAGGTTCCATCTCCATAGCTTCAGAACCCTCCATCAACTGAAGATCATCCACCCCGCTTTCTTTGGCATTTCTGAGAAGCATGTTCAGCTTTGGAACCTCTGCAGCACCAGTGGCAACGATGAGTTTGCTGATTCGTTTGTGGGCAACACCTCATTTTTCACAGTACTTGTAGAGCATTTCCTTTCCCCTTACACAAAGGCTAGCCTACAAAAGGCAATCCGCAGGTAGAATATGTGATACATTAATTAAGGGCTCCATGTAGTGCCTGTAAAGTTAGAACTATTCTCAAGTTAGATGCTGAATTCTCATATATACTAACGTGTGCTGAATCATCTAGAATCCTAAAGCAACTCTACTGTTATAAGATGTTCAGAACTGGTCTGCTAGCTTTTGGAAGGATTAGCTTTCTTTTGCAACTCTAGGGTTCAGTAATTGGTTCCTATTCGTCTACATTCCCTGTTAAAATCTAATATTTATAATTTTCTTTTTCTATAATAATTGAGTGAAACTATACCTGTAGGAGGCACAACTTGATGGCAATGTAGTCAAAGATTTGCCAAGTGATCCTATATTGCACAACATGGTATGTCTAAGCTAATTGTATTATTGTTTCAATTAAAATATAAAGCATAATTTGATTAAGTGATGCTATGATTTGATGTTTATTATAGAGAACTCGAAGGGTTCAAGCTGCCAGCATGGGCATATCAGAATCAGTATGTGGTTTTATTTGCCTTATTTCTTTCCAATTATGACGTTGTTTTTACCAAAAGATCATATGTTCATGTTTTGTAATTTGTAGAGACAAAAGCAAGTCTACCTTATTTCACTGATAAACAAAGGCAGAGTTGTGGCCAAAGGGAAGTTAGTGACTACAGATAGCCAAAGAGAAATATTAGGAGCAAAGCTTGGACCAGAATATTGTGGGGTTCTTGTTGAAGGCCTTGAAAATATTGAACTTGGCAATATTATATATGAGGAGGTACCTAGACCATCTAATCAGATTCATACACTAATTGATGCTATTGGCTATGTTATTCCTTGGCCAATTACACATGTAAGTTTCTTTTTTATTTGAAATAGTACATGTGTCCCCATAACAACTTCAAATTGAGTTATTGATCTAACACATGTTTCATAGGTGAAGCAAGCTAGAAGCTCATCTTGTACCCGCAACAAGTTGGTACCTGCAGCACGTGGACAAAGCTAGATGGCGTGGACAAAGCTAGATGGGAAGCCTAGTATAATTGCAAAGTGAATCAGTTAGATTCTAGTAGTTACTAAAATTTTTAAGTGATATTTGTATGATATTGCCACTTTGGCTTTGCTTCTTTGTGAACACAATTGGCAGTTACTGAACATGTTTGCTATCGAGTTAGTTAGCTTCTTGATATTTTGCCAAGGCCAAAAGCAATATTATTGAGGGTTTATAATTTGATTTTTTTAACATTCATCTCGATGCACATTTATATATATAAATGTATAAATAAAAACATCTTTTTTTGGCACGTAATAAAGTGTTACAGTATAACGTGTCTATATTATTACAAACAAATATAGATGTATGTACAGAATCGTTTCTACAGGTCTTAATACACACTTTGACGTTACTATATAACGTATTGATATGCGTAGGCACACAATACAAACGTGGCTATATTATTGTTTCTACTTTTGTTAACACGCGTTTTGGCATTACTATAAAATGTGTCACTCGCCAGTTCAGCTGACACGTCACCTTTCCACATCACCTGCCACGTCATTTTTCCACATCACCTGCCATGTCACCTATCCACATCACCTGCCATGTCATCATTCGTGTCACCTACTATATCGTCTCTATACTCCTTAATGCGCAATAAAGCGTCACTATAAAACGTGACTATAGTAATACACATGAATTATGAATGTATCTATAATATCGTATCTATATTTTTTCACACATAATAAAACGTTACTATATGACGTAACAACAATAATAGACACATGTTATATGCGCATCTATAAAAGCGTATCAATGTGTCTAAACATGCATCTAACGTGTCTATGAAACGTCTATTCATCTAATATATACGCTTACGATAATCGTTTCTACAAAGTCTGATACGGTCCATACGAAGACGCTTCTAACACGTTTTTGGAAAGCGTGCGTACATTCATATAGAGACGAATTAAAGCGTGCCTATTGTCCAAAACAGCATAGCTACAAGGGGGGTTTTCTAGTAGTGGGCGCACTTAGGGCGATCTGGCGAACTCAGTGATGGGTGCAATCTAGGCGCGGGAGCACCAGAGGACGCAGAACACGGCGAGGCAGCCTAACGGCGACACGGATCAACTCTAACGAGGAATTATGTGGACACTTGGGCAATACTAGGCGAAATAAAGGCATGGGAAGGTTGCTCACCTCGAGTGCGAACTCAGGAGGGCTTGGGCGATGATGGGGACGCGGTGAAGCCTCGGGTCGACGGTGGCGGACTCCGGCTACATAGGGAAGACTCCGGTGAGCGCGGACCGGGCAAACTAGAGGGGCTGGGGGTGAACCGAGAGGTGTCCCGAGTTGCTGACGGCAAGGCAGAACTCACCGAGGCAACGGGCGCGGCTTGGGCTCGACGGCGACCGTAGAACGGGCGACAGGCTTCGGTGAGCAGCGGCGGAGCTACCTGGACACGCGCGCAGGGCGAGAGAGAGGGCGAGGGTGCTCGGCTGAGGGCACAAGTGAGTAGGGGGAAGTGGGCGAGCGGGGTGCGGGCTCTAAAGGGGTCGAGGGCATGCAGAAGTGGCCGAGAAATGCGCGGACGTGGGCGGGTGGGAGGTTAGGGACGAGGGGCCTGACGGGTGGGGTCCGCGGGGCAGAGAGAGGACGAGCGCGTGCGCGAGGGGATCAACGCTAACAGGACGGCCCCACAGAGCAGCGAAAGAGAGAGAGAGAGAGCGGGGGCGTGGGCGCGGGATAGGCTGACAGGCAGGGGCCGCCTATCAGCGCGGGCGCGGGCGAGCGCGCGCGGGCTAGGCCGACTGGGCTGGCTTGGGCCGAAATGGCTTTTCCCTTTTTCCTAGAATTTCTAATGCTTTTCTATTTTATTTTCCCTAGGGTTTTCAATTCAAATTCAAATCAAGTTTCAAATTCAAGCTAAATCGAACATGTGCAACAATTCAAAGAATATTTGGAGCTCAGCATGATGCAACATTTCATGACTCATATTGTTTCAACAAAATAAAATAATTAATCCCTCACTAATTAAGCTAAATCTACCCAAAAGAAAAAGAGAGAGGAACTAGAGCGGGAGAGAGAGAAGAGTAACACATGAATTTGGTAGGTAATTAGAAATAAAATTTATACCCCAAATTCTGGGTGTTATAGCCATGGCGCATGATGCCCACCGACAAATCACGGAGGACGACGATTGTGGGGGACAGATATCCCCCGATCCACTAGAAGGTGAAAGACCCTTGCGCGGGGCCTCAGGCCAGTTACCCCGCAAGGCCATCTCATCGTGGGCCGAGCAAAGACTACTAGCAGAATGGGCCGGTCTGAGAAGGCAATGGACTCAAGCCCAGATCATCCATCAGATCGTGCACTACTCCAAGAACCCATCCGACTTTCCCGCGCCTGGCACTCTCGTATGTCGGGATGGTTTAGGGAAGATTCGGCGGGTTTTTCTGAAGATTGGTTAAGTCGGTTCGCTATTAGTTAGGGGATATACTGGAAGAATGTCATCATCATGTATGCATGGAGTGCCCCACGATCGTGTATATAAGGCCTAGGGGAACCCCATCATTTTGATCCATCTCATCAGCCCTTCTCCATCTAGGAGACACCACTTGTAACCTACACATATACAAACTCACCTCAGGAATTAGGGTATTATGCCTCACAACACGGCCCAAACCTGAAGAAAATCACCTGTCTCTCTCTCGTGCTCCCAGCACGAACCATCGAGCTACAATCAACAACACCATCCTACCCAAAAGCACCGCAAGGGTAACCCTAGGTGTGCGGTTGGACAATAAATGCCGATAGCTGACGCGCTAGGTAGGGGGTGTGTCGTTGATCAAAGCTAGCTCAATGGCCATCACCTTCAAGTGCAAGATCGCCCTTCACCCTGGAACTATGTTCAGCTTTGGAACCATCTCGTGCATAGCGGATGAAGAGGGAACTCTGCACCGTGTAGCAGATCCACCTGAGAAAAAGCTTTCCTCAGAGATCCCGAGGGAAGCCAGAGCAAAACAGTGGGCAGCGCCACCGCCCACAGCTCAGGGGAAAAGAAAGATAGACTGGTCGGGATCTCGCTTACCTAAAGAACTCTGTTGTCCACCTTGCCCATAAAGGAGTGGACACAGATCATTCGAAAGAAAGAAACAAACGTCTCGAGTCAGGGGATGAGAACACGCCGAGCCATCTTTCTGATACCTTCGCCCTCAAAGGAGGATGGAAAGAAGAGCACCATCGTGCCGGCTCCTTTCTACCTCGACGTCCTCTTCATCCAGGGGAGGGTGGAGTCAGCACCTGTTTCCTACGATGAGCCTACCATGCAAGGAAGAACATCCCCAGCGTGAAGCATGGCGACAAAGGAACAAACACCAAAATGTATGGTGACATCATGAAGCCGAGGAACGGGATCCGGCGCAGCCCGTATCCCGAGACGAAGCCTTAGAGATGGGAGAAACTCCCGATGACCAAATGCACTGAGAAAGGCAAAACTCTCACCGCCGCGAACGCCGACAAGCTCAGGATTAGGAACGAGAGCAAGCCGAGCAGGGCGCTAGGTTACAGCAAGAGAACCCTCTCTTCGCTCGGAACCTGTACCCCGACTTTGCTCGTGCAATGAACACGCCGAGTGAAGTCGGAGGGGTACTGGCTCAGATAGCTAACGGTCTCCCGTGAACTCCAGACACGGAAGGCTACCAGCGGCTGGTTACTTAGGCAGCTAATCATCTTCTACCCTCACTCATCCTGCGAACGACATGCGTCACACCATCAACAGCCGACGGGATGCGCAGAGCTTCATCAATGCTTCACGTGACTGATGGCATGAAAATGAGATAAGGCGTCGGGAGGAGTACGACCGGGATCACGGCGTACCGGCACGGAGTCGCACCACCCGAGTTGAGTCGGTGGCAGCCTCAACTAGTGGGCCGTTCTGAGGACGGTCGAGACGACTTGCTACCGACTCCCCTCCCCGGGACAGACGACACGAACACCGACAGGAGGATACGTGCGGAGTTTCCGTGCTAACTCCACGTCTCCGAGCCATCCAGTGGCCTCCCAACTTCAAGGTCTCCAACGTCAACAAGTACGAGCCCAAGCAGGACCTGGGCGGCTGGTTGGCCGTCTACACGACTGCCACCCGGGCCGCCAGGGCCATGGAGGACGTAATGGTGGTGTAATTGCCCATTGTCCTAGGGTAAGACGCGCTGCAGTGGCTTTGACATCTACCCCGGTACTGCATCGACGACTGGAGCGACTTCAGTCGGCGCTTCATCGCAAATTTCTAGTCCCTCTCCATCAAGCTGGCGCAGCCATGGGACCTCAAATCCATCAGGCGCCAGAACAATGAAACCCTCTAGTCGTTCCTCAAGAGGTTTCAGACAATGAGGAACTGCATCCCCGAAGTCGCCAAGGCAGCGATAATTGAAGACTTTTACCGGGGATCCAATGGTACCTTCGGCTTGCCAAAAGGTGCGAGGGCGAGAATGACACAAGTGCGATTACAATCTGGCCTGAACAGTACGGTGTTACTGTTCATCTATTTATAGGCACGGGATGTAGCCCGGATAAAAGTACATTTATATCCCTAGTAACTGCCTATAATCCTAACATGAATTATTGAGGACTATAAGATCTTTAGCCCCCTTTCAGTCATCTTCATGCTTGAGCTTTGTCCAGATGTTAAATCGAAGGTCCTTGGTTTTTAGCTTCATGCCCACTCTTTATCTTCCTTCATTCCACCATGAGAGAAGTTCTTCATCCCAAAGCCGAGGCTTCCTATAACTATTCATAATCATGCTGAAGACATATGGTTAGTCACATTTTTGAGGACCTTCGGAAGAGGAAGCCCCCAATAGTAGCCCCTCATAGTATTGACTTGTTTCTCTGTAACAAGTTTAGACTGCGATGTGAACGAAGGCCTTTAGTCGAAGGTCCGAAAAAACACCTTCCCTTCGCTAGAATAGCGAATGACACTGTCATGTAGGACCCACCAAACCATGGGGCGCTAGGCATATAAATAGGAACCCGCATTAAAAACATTTTTTGTGCCATTCCAGTTGCTTACATTGTGTTCGTCATTTTAAAGTTGTTTGTTTTGCCAAATTTAACTGAATTTCAAGCTTCGGCACTTCAACAACCATCGTCTTAATGGCTGGTGAGAAGAAGGTTGTTGATCCAGCTTTGTCCGAGTTTTACGAAGCTATGGAGAGGACCAAAACAGAGAAGATTGCCCATGAGGCATTAGCTGGGATATCTGAGGATTCCAGTGACAGTGCAAGTTTTGATGTAGAAAGTGGGAATGAAGATGCCGAAGATTGGCCCTGGCGACCAAGCCATGTTGTGTTTGGGAAATCAACAATCAAGCAAGGACAAATTGATGCAATGAGGGGAAGGTACTTACGTGACATTTCTACTGTGAGGGCTAGAGGTGAGAATAATGTCCCCCTGCCCGAAACTAATGAGGTGGTTGTTTTTAGAAGTTTTATGAAGGCAGTGCTTTGGTTTCCCCTGGATAAATTGCTGGTTGAAGTCCTGAAGACTTTTGAAATTTACCTTCATCAGCTTACCCTTGAAGCTATGATCAGGATGGGGATCTTTATTTGGGCCATGAGGAGCCAGGGGTTAGAGCCAAATGCAAAATGCTTCTGTAATATTCATGAGCTATCCTATGAGGTGAAGGCTACCAGCAAAGAGCAATATCACAACAACTTCGGTTGCTACAGCTTCGTGCCTCATTCTGGGATGAGCTACTCGGTTCCGACATTTCGGAAGAGATGGCTGGGGGCCTGGATGCAAGAATGGTTCTATGTGAAAAACGACTTGGTTGAAAGAGAGGACATCAAAGGGATTATTCAACGCCCTATCTGGTCTCGCTTCGGTATTAGGAGGCCATCCGCTACCCATGGGAACGAGATACAAGCATGCCAAGCTACCTTTAATACAGTATGCACTTACATAGGCACCAGGGACTTAGTCCAGGAGCATATTGCTTATAGAGTGTGGCTGCTCGAAAGCGGATGGGAGATGCCGAAGGAAACTGCCGCTGGCTCCAGCAAAGATGGTCTGGTCTATCTGAAATACACATTCAAGTACACGAGCTAGTTTGATGAGCCAAATAATGATTGGCTAGATGCTATCGAAGCAACCAGCGATGAATTGCTTGGTGCTTACTCGAAGGCTGAAGATGATGCCATGATAATAGCCTTCGAGGGTCGAGGCAAAAAGAGATTGAATAGAGTTTTTGATGTCCTCGGATTCATGTATCTGGATTATTGCTATCCTATGCGGAAACAAGTGAGGAAGAGGAATACTACTACTTCGGCGACTTCTAGCATGCTGAAGCCAAAAAAGATTAAAGTTCTGACTCAATGGCCCAGGCGCATTGAAACGGCCGAAGTGATGAAGCTGATTGAGGGGTCTACTTCTGTATCTAAGCCAAGCCGCTGTGCACCCGCCAAAGCTAGAACAGAACTAGTTGAGGGGCCAAAGATGAAAAAGGCAGAGCAGCCGAATGCCCTGAGTCCACCACACGCAACAGAATTGCTGAAGGCCTCAAAAATTCCTGCAATAACCCCGAAGAGAAGGATGATGGCCAGCGTACTAGACACTGTTATGGAATCCACAAAGGTGTTAACTCCCGCTTCTGCCGAAGTACTTAGCATGGAAGGCGAGAATACAAAGAAATCTGCCGAAGCTGGCATGGCATAGGTTGCAGTTGAGGTTGGGCCCTCAGCCCCCGCCGAAGCAATACTTTCGGAGGCTGTTGAAAAGGGGGCTGAATCAAGACCTTCGAATATCGCGAAAGCACCGTTACTTTTAGAAAAAGAGAGCGCTACCGAAGAATCTGAATCCCCTGCTCTCGAAGCATCTACTAAGGAGTTGGACTTTATAGTGCGTCATGCTTCGGGGAAAAAATTATCAAAAGAGCAAATTGCCGCAACATTACGCCAGGGATCTGTAGTACCCTCAAGGGTCCTTGGTGTTTGGTGGGGATGATGAAGATAACTTCCTTTATTGTCTGCCTAAGAATAAAGAGATTCATGTCTGTCGGGAGATGGCAGACAATGTAGGATACCCGAAGCTTGAGTTAGGTTTGTCTGCAATGACGAAGGACCAACTCGCAGATAGCCTCGCCTATAACAGTCTGAAGGTGGGAACACTTGTTAGAAAGCAGATTATTTTTGTAGTTTATTTCTTTTATAGTATGTGCTCATCCTTTATCTTTGTAGGGCTTAATTCTGAGCAAGGCTTTAAAGGCCCATAAGAAAGCCAAAGATGAAAGCTGCCAGCTAGCGCTTGGAAATCTTCGATCAGAAATTATTACACTAAGGAACGAAGCCCTTGAAAAAGACAAAATACTGCTCTCCTTAGTTGATAAGCTGAAAACCAGCGAAGCCCAGCTTAAGCACAAGCCGAAGCTCACAAAGCCGAGGTTGAAGGTTTAAAGAAGAAACTTGCTGAAATGAACAAAAATTTGAAGTTGCGAAGGCAAAATAAGAAATAAGTGAAATGAAAACAGCAAGGGTGCAGAAAAATATTGAAGAACTTCAGGATTCCAGAGAAAAATGCTATGAAGTATCCATGGATTGTGCGAAGAAACTAAAAGATAGCTTTGTAAAGGTGGGTGCATACTCATCAGAGCGAAAATTTATTCGAGGCGATCCCGAAGGAGCTATTCAATGGCTCGACGAAGAAGTCGAAGCTTTTGAAGAAATACTTAGTGACCGTGGAGATTTTTGTGCCTTCGCCGGTGCCCGAGGGGTTGCAGCAGTTTTGGAGAAAACCGGCTGTGAACATGTTAAGGCTACAGCCCAGGCAGAAGCCATCTTTTCTGTAGACGATATGAAGGAACCTTCAATCGAGGCTACTTTGATGGGCGATAAATTCTATTTTGATGTTTGGATGAAGGGCAGCCGTGAGATGGCCGATGAATGTATAAAAGAGTGAAAAAGAATCTCACGATGCCGAGTAGAGGCAAATGAGCTGAAGAAGATGTTGAACGTGCAATGATTATAGATATTTTTATTTAAAACCCTTTGCTTTGTTATTCATTTCTAGCTTCGAAATTTACCATTATACACTTTATTACAGCTAACCTTTCTCCATCGCCGGAGCCATACAACCCCGAAGCTGATCCGGTTATGAAAGAAGCTTTGGACGTGATGGAGATCGCTAACAAAGTCATCGACGAAGTTGTCGATAGACTATTAAATGAAGCTGCTGAGAAAATTCTAAAGGAAGATTAAATTCTTGTATGTTGGAAACTGTAAACACTTGTGTGCGGTTGCCGCTATGTGCGTGGAACAAACATCAAGTATTTGAATGTAAATTGATGTACATTAATGTAATATATTTCTTTGCGATGCCTGAAACCTACGTACGTACCATTTTTTGAGCCTTCGGCGTAAAAACACCTTTCCTTCTTTTCATGCTTCATAAAGAAAAATTGCCCCTTCTATCGATTGAATGCCATGGCTATTGTATAATAATATTGCCGACAAAGATTCCCCTGCTGTGTAAGAACTTGTCTCCCGAAGGTGTACTTTGTGCTTCAGCACATTGTTTCACGATTCAACGGGTATTTTCGAAGGAGCATTTTTCCTTCTCCACATCTTTTTGCTGATGCAATATGATGTATGATGCGATGCTATGCAATATGATGTGATGGTATGATGAAGTATGATTGAAAGGGAATTAGGCTTACACCTAGTTCCTAAATAATTTTGGTGGTTGAATTGCCCAACACAAACATTGGACTAACTAGTTTACTCTAGTGCATAAGTTATACAGGTGCAAAAGGTTCACAATCAGCCAATAAAAAGACCATGTGTTGGATTCAACAAAGGAGCAGCAAGGCAACCGAGGGCACCTCTGGCCGGAGGCACCGGACTGTCCGGTGTGCACCGGACTGTCCGGTGCGGCCAGAGGACTTCGACTTCAAACTCTTCGCCCTCGGGATTTCTCGGAAGCCGGCGCGCTATAATTCACCGGACTGTCCGGTGTGCACCGGACATGTCCGGTGCTCCAAGGAGACGCGGCCTCCGGAACTCGTCAGCCTCGGGTTCGCTCGGCAGCCACTCCGCTAAAATTCACCGGACTGTCCGGTGTGCACCGGACTGTCCGGTGTACCAGCGGAGCAACGGCTCCCTGCGGCGCCAACGGCTCCCTGCGCTGCATTTAATGCGCGCGCAGCGCGCGCAGACGTCAGGCACACCCATGCCGGTGCACCGGACATCAAACAGTACATGTCCGGTGTGCACCGGACACCCAGGAGGGCCCACAAGTCAGAAGCTCCAACGGTCAGAATCCAACGGCAACCGTGACGTGGCAGGGGCACCGGACTGTCCGGTGTGCACCGGACTGTCCGGTGCGCCATCGAACAGAGGACTCCAGCCAACGGTCACTTGTGGTGGTTGGGGCTATAAATACCCCAACCACCCCACATTCATTGCCATCCAAGTTTTCCACTTCTCAACCACTACAAGAGCTCTAGCATTCAATTCTAGACACACCAAATAGATCAAGTCCTCTCCAAATTCCACACAATTCCATAGTGACTAGAGAGAGTGATTTGCTTGTGTTCTTTCGAGCTCTTGCGCTTGGATCGCATTCTTTTCTTTCTCACTTGTTCTTGAGATCATCACTCAATTGTAACCAAGGCAAGAGGCACCAATTGTGTGGTGGCCCTTGCGGGGAAGTTTTGTTCCCGGTTGATTGAGAAGAAGAGAAAGCTCACTCGATCCGTGGGATCGTTTGAGAGAGGGAAGGGTTGAAAGAGACCCGGCCTTTGTGGCCTCCTCAACGGGGAGTAGGTTTGCGAGAACCGAACCTCGGTAAAACAAATCCTCGTGTCACACTCTTATTTGCTTGCGATTTGTTTTGCGCCCTCTCTCACGGACTCGTTTCTTTATTACTAACGCTAACCCGGCTTGTAGTTGTGATTATTTTTGTAAATTTCAGTTTCGCCCTATTCACCCCCCCTCTAGGCGACTATCAATTGGTATCAGAGCCCGGTACTTCATTAGAGCCTAACCGCTCGAAGTGATGTCGGGAGATCACACCAAGAGGGAAATGGAGACCGGCGATGACAAGCCCACTACAAGCCAAGGGAGCACCTCATCTTCATCGGAAGAGTCCCGCATCAAGAGAAGAGAGAAGAAGAAGAAATCCTCCAAGCGGAAGGAGAAAAGATCTTCCTCTTCTCACCACAAAGAGAAGAAGGAAAAATCTTCTTCTCACAAGCCGCATCGGAGTGGGGACAAGCACAAGAGGATGAGGAAGGTGGTCTACTACGAGACCGACACTTCATCGACATCTACCTCCGGCTCCGACGCGGCGTCCGTCACTTCTAAACGCCAAGAGCGTAAGAAGTATAGTAAGATCCCCCTACGCTACCCTCGCATTCCTAAACATACACCTTTACTTTCCGTCCCATTAGGCAAACCACCAACTTTTAATGGTGAAGATTATGCTATGTGGAGTAATTTGATGCGATTTCATCTAACCTCTCTCCACAAAAGATTATGGGATGTTGTTGAGTATGGTGTACAGGTACCATCCGTAGGGGATGAAGACTACGACACGGACGAAGTGGCCCAAATCGAGCACTTCAACTCTCAAGCCACAACAATCCTTCTTGCCTCTCTAAGCAAGGAGGAATACAACAAAGTACAAGGGTTGAAGAACGCCAAGGAAATTTGGGACCTACTCAAGACGGCGCACGAGGGTGATGAACTCACCAAGATCACCAAGCGGGAAACGATCGAGGGGGAGCTCGGTCGCTTCCATCTTCGCCAAGGGGAGGAGCCACAAGACATGTACAACCGGCTCAAGACCTTGGTGAACCAAGTGCGCAACCTCGGGAGCGCAAAATGGGATGACCACGAGGTGGTTAAGGTTATTCTAAGAGCCCTTATTTTCCTTAACCCTACTCAAGTACAATTAATTCGTGGCAATCCTAGATATACACAAATGACCCCCGAGGAAGTCATCGGGAATTTTGTTAGTTTTGAATGCATGATTAAGGGCTCCAAGAAGATCAACGAGCTTGATGAGCCCTCCACATCCGAGGCGCAACCGGTGGCCTTCAAGGCAACGGAGGAGAAGAAGGATGAGTCTACACCAAGTAGACAACCAATTGACGCCTCCAAGCTCGACAACGAGGAGATGGCCCTAATCATCAAGAGTTTTCGGCAAATCCTCAAGCAACGAAAGGGGAAGGATTACAAATCCCGTTCCAAGAAGGTTTGCTACAAGTGTGGTAAGCCCGGTCATTTTATTGCAAAATGTCCTATGTCTAGTGATAGTGACAGGGGCGACGACAAGAAGGGCAAGAGGAAGGAGAAGAAGAGATACTACAAGAAGAAGGGCGGTGATGCCCATGTTTGTCGGGAGTGGGACTCCGACGAAAGCTCAAGCGACTCCTCCGACGACGAGGACGCCGCCAACATCGCCGTCACCAAGGGCCTCCTCTTCCCCAACGTCGGCCACAAGTGCCTCATGGCCAAGGACGGCAAAAAGAAGGTAAAATCAAAGTCCTCCACTAAATATGAAACATCTAGTGATGAGGATAATGATAAAAATGAAGAGGATAATTTGCGTATTCTTTTTGCCAACCTTAACATGGAACAAAAAGAAAAATTAAATGAATTGATTAGTGCTATACATGAGAAGGATGATCTCTTGGATTCTCAAGAGGACTTCCTTATTAAAGAAAATAAAAAGCATGTTAAGGTTAAAAATGCTTATGCTCTAGAAAGAGAAAAATGTGAAAAATTGTCTAGTGAGCTAAGTATTTGCCATGAAACTTTAGACAACCTTAGAAATGAAAATGCAAATTTGTTAGCTAAGGTTGATTCTCATGTTTGCATTGATCCTAGAAATGATGATGTTGATTTGCTTGCTAGGATTGATGAGTTGAATGTTTCCATTGCTAGCCTTAGAAATGAAAATGAGAAATTAATTGCTAAGGCTAAGAATTTTGATGTTTGCAATGCTGCTATTTCCGACCTTAGAACTAAAAATGATATGTTGCATGCTAAGGTTGTTGAACTTAAATCTTGCAAACCCTCTACATCTAATGTTGAGCATGTTTCCATTTGTACTAGATGTAGAGATATTAATGTTGATGCTATTCATGATCACCTAGACTTAATTAAAAAACAAAATGATCACATAGCACAACTTAATGCTAAAATTAGAGAGCATGACTTAGAAAATGAAAAATTTAAATTGGCTAGAAGCATGCTCTATAATGGGAGACGCCCTGGCATTAAGGATGGCATTGGCTTCCAAAAGGGAGACAATGTCAAAATTAATGCCCCTCCAAAGAATTTATCTAACTTTGTTAAGGGCAAGGCTCCCATGCCTCAGGATAACGAGGGTTACATTTTGTACCCTGCCGGCTATTCTGAGAGCAAGATTAGGAAAATTCATTCTAGGAAGTCTCACTCTGGCCCTAATTATGCTTTTATGTATAAGGGTGAGACATCTAGATCTAGGCAACCAACCCATGCCAAGTTGCCTAGAAAGAAAACTACTAATGCATCAAATGATCATGCCATTTCATTTAAAACTTTTGATGCATCTTATGTTTTGACTAGCAAATCCGGCAAGGTAGTTGCCAAAATTGTTGGGGGCAAACACAAGGGCTCCAAGACTTGTGTTTGGGTACCCAAAGTTCTTGTATCTAATGCTAAAGGACCCAAAACCGTTTGGGTACCTAAAATCAAGAACTAAACTTGTTTTGTAGGTTTATGCATCCGGGGGCACAAGTTGGATACTCGACAGCGGGTGCACAAACCACATGACAGGGGAGAAAAGGATGTTCTCCTCATATGAGAAAAACCAAGATCCCCAACGAGCTATCACATTCGGGGATGGAAATCAAGGTTTGGTCAAAGGTTTGGGTAAAATTGCTATATCTCCTGACCACACTATTTCCAATGTTTTTCTTGTAGATTCCCTAGATTACAATTTGCTTTCCGTATCCCAATTATGCAAAATGGGCTACAACTGTCTTTTTACTGATACTGGTGTTACTGTCTTTAGAAGAAGTGATGATTCAATAGCTTTTAAGGGAGTGTTAGAGGGTCAGCTATACTTAGTAGATTTTAATAGAGCTGAACTCAACACTTGCTTGATTGCTAAGACTAACTTGGGTTGGCTCTGGCACCGCCGACTAGCCCATGTTGGAATGAAGAATCTTCACAAGCTTCTAAAGGGAGAACACATTTTGGGACTAACCGATGTTCTTTTTGAGAAAGACAGGATTTGTAGCGCATGTCAAGCCGGGAAGCAAGTTGGTGTCCATCATCCACATAAAAACATCATGACTACCGACAGGCCACTGGAGCTCCTACACATGGATTTGTTCGGCCCGATCGCTTACATAAGCATCGGCGGTAGTAAGTATTGTCTTGTAATTGTGGATGATTATTCTCGCTTCACTTGGGTATTCTTTTTGCAGGAAAAATCACAAACCCAAGAGACCTTAAAGGGATTCTTGAGACGGGCTCAAAATGAGTTCGGCTTAAGGATCAAGAAAATTAGAAGCGACAATGGGACGGAGTTCAAGAACGCTCAAATTGAAGGTTTTCTTGAGGAGGAGGGTATCAAGCATGAGTTCTCTTCTCCCTACACTCCACAACAAAATGGTGTAGTGGAGAGGAAGAATCGAACTCTATTGGACATGGCAAGAACCATGCTTGATGAGTACAAGACACCGGATCGGTTTTGGGCCGAGGCGGTCAACACCGCCTGCTACGCCATCAACCGATTATATCTTCATCGAATCCTCAAGAAGACATCTTATGAACTCCTAACCGGTAAAAAGCCCAATATTTCATATTTTAGAGTTTTTGGTAGCAAATGTTTTATACTTGTTAAAAGAGGTAGAAAATCTAAATTTGCTCCTAAAACTGTAGAAGGCTTTTTACTAGGATATGACTCAAACACAAGGGCATATAGAGTCTTTAACAAGTCCTCAGGACTTGTTGAAGTTTCTTGTGACGTTGTGTTTGATGAGACTAACGGCTCTCAAGTACAGCAAGTTGATCTTGATGAAACAGGTGAAGAACAGGCTCCATGCATAGCGCTAAGGAACATGTCCATTGGGGATATATGTCCTAAGGAATCCGAAGAGCCTCCACATGCACAAGATCAACCATCCTCCTCCACGCAAGTATCTCCACCAACTCAAGTTGAGGATGAGGCTCAAGATGTTGAACAAGAAGATGAGCCACCTCACAATGACGGCAACAATCAAGGGGGAGATACACATGATGAAGACAAGGAGGATGAACAACCAAGGCCGCCACACCCAAGAGTCCACCAAGCAATACAACGAGATCACCCCGTCGACACTATCCTCGGCGATATTCATAAGGGGGTAACTACTCGATCTCGTGTTGCTCATTTTTGTGAACATTACTCTTTTGTTTCCTCTATTGAGCCACACAGGGTAGAGGAAGCACTTCAAGATTCGGATTGGGTGATGGCAATGCAAGAGGAGCTCAACAATTTCACGAGGAACGAGGTATGGCACTTAGTTCCACGTCCTAATCAAAATGTTGTAGGAACCAAGTGGGTCTTCCGCAACAAGCAAGACGAGCATGGTGTGGTGACAAGGAACAAAGCTCGACTCGTGGCCAAGGGGTATTCACAAGTCGAAGGTTTGGATTTTGGTGAAACCTATGCACCCGTAGCTAGGCTTGAGTCAATTCGTATATTATTAGCCTATGCTACTTACCATGGCTTCAAGCTTTATCAAATGGACGTGAAGAGTGCCTTCCTCAATGGACCAATCAAGGAGGAGGTCTATGTTGAGCAACCTCCCGGCTTTGAAGACAGTGAGTACCCTAACCATGTTTATAGGCTCTCTAAGGCGCTTTATGGGCTCAAGCAAGCCCCAAGAGCATGGTATGAATGCCTTAGAGATTTCCTTATTGCTAATGGCTTCAAAGTCGGCAAGGCCGATCCTACTTTGTTCACTAAAACTCTTGACAATGATTTGTTTGTATGCCAAATTTATGTTGATGATATTATATTTGGGTCTACTAACAAATCTACATGTGAAGAATTTAGTAGGATCATGACACAGAAATTCGAGATGTCAATGATGGGGGAGTTGAAGTATTTTCTAGGATTTCAAGTCAAGCAACTCCAAGAGGGCACCTTCCTTAGCCAAACGAAGTATACTCAAGATATCCTAACCAAGTTTGGAATGAAGGATGCCAAACCCATCAAGACACCCATGGGAACAAATGGGCATCTCGACCTCGACACGGGAGGTAAGTCCGTGGATCAAAAGGTATACCGGTCGATGATTGGATCATTACTTTATTTATGTGCATCTCGACCGGACATTATGCTTTCTGTTTGCATGTGTGCAAGATTCCAAGCCGACCCTAAGGAATCACACCTTACGGCCGTGAAACGAATCTTGAGATATTTAGCTTATACTCCTAAGTTTGGGCTTTGGTACCCTCGGGGATCCACATTTGATTTGATTGGTTATTCGGATGCCGATTGGGCGGGGTGTAGAATTAATAGGAAGAGCACATCGGGGACTTGCCAATTCTTGGGAAGGTCCTTGGTGTCTTGGGCTTCAAAGAAGCAAAATTCGGTCGCTCTTTCTACCGCCGAAGCAGAGTATATTGCCGCAGGCCATTGTTGCGCGCAATTACTTTGGATGAGGCAAACCCTGCGGGACTACGGTTACAAATTAACCAAAGTCCCTTTGCTATGTGACAATGAGAGTGCAATCAAAATGGCCGACAATCCCGTCGAGCATAGCCGCACTAAGCACATAGCCATTCGGTATCATTTTCTTCGGGATCACCAACAAAAGGGGGATATCGAGATTTCTTATATTAATACTAAAGATCAATTAGCCGATATCTTTACCAAACCACTTGATGAGCAATCTTTTACCCGACTTAGGCATGAGCTCAATATTCTTGATTCTAGGAATTTCTTTTGCTAGTCTTGCACACATAGCTCATGAATATACCTTTGATCATGTCTCTTTTATATATGCTATGACTAATGTGTTTTCAAGTGTATTTCAAACCAAGTCATAGGTATATTGAAAGGGAATAGGAGTCTTCGGCGAAGACAAGGCTTCCACTCCACTCCACTACTCATTCTTCGCCGTCGCTCCGCATCATCTCTCCAACTTTGGTATAATCTTCACTCATTCATTTCATGACCAAAGGGGGAGAAAGTACCTCATTGGGCTCTAATGATTCCGTTTTTGGCGATTCATGCCAAAGGGGGAGAAAATATGAGCCCAAAGCAAAAGGACCGCACCACCACCTAATTTTATAAATTTGATGATTTTCAATTGGTAAATTTCAAAATTGGTATCTCTTTGTGTTCTAAAGGGGGAGCAAGTAGTATTTTCAAAATTGATGTCTTAAAACCCTCTTGAACACTAAGAGGAGACCTTATTTGAGGGGGAGTTTTGTTAAGTCAAAAGAAAAGCATTTGAACAAAGGAAGAAAATTTCAAATCTTGTAAATGCTTTGCGAAAATCTTGTTCATTTACCTTTGACTATCTTGCAAAATGACTTTGAAAAGAATTTACAAAAGAGTTTGCAAAAACAAAACTTATGGTGCATATGTGGTCCAATATGTCAAAAACAAAGAATCAATCCATGCGCATCATATGAGTATTTATATTGGCTCAATTCCAAGCAACCTTTGCACTTACATTATGTAAACTAGTTCAATTATGCACTTCTATATTTGCTTTGGTTTGTGTTGGCATCAATCACCAAAAAGGGGGAGATTGAAAGGGAATTAGGCTTACACCTAGTTCCTAAATAATTTTGGTGGTTGAATTGCCCAACACAAACATTGGACTAACTAGTTTACTCTAGTGCATAAGTTATACAGGTGCAAAAGGTTCACAATCAGCCAATAAAAAGACCATGTGTTGGATTCAACAAAGGAGCAGCAAGGCAACCGAGGGCACCTCTGGCCGGAGGCACCGGACTGTCCGGTGTGCACCGGACTGTCCGGTGCGGCCAGAGGACTTCGACTTCAAACTCTTCGCCCTCGGGATTTCTCGGAAGCCGGCGCGCTATAATTCACCGGACTGTCCGGTGTGCACCGGACATGTCCGGTGCTCCAAGGAGACGCGGCCTCCGGAACTCGTCAGCCTCGGGTTCGCTCGGCAGCCACTCCGCTAAAATTCACCGGACTGTCCGGTGTACCTGCGGCGCCAACGGCTCCCTGCGCTGCATTTAATGCGCGCGCAGCGCGCGCAGACGTCAGGCACACCCATGCCGGTGCACCGGACATCAAACAGTACATGTCCGGTGTGCACCGGACACCCAGGAGGGCCCACAAGTCAGAAGCTCCAACGGTCAGAATCCAACGGCAACCGTGACGTGGCAGGGGCACCGGACTGTCCGGTGTGCACCGGACTGTCCGGTGCGCCATCGAACAGAGGACTCCAGCCAACGGTCACTTGTGGTGGTTGGGGCTATAAATACCCCAACCACCCCACATTCATTGCCATCCAAGTTTTCCACTTCTCAACCACTACAAGAGCTCTAGCATTCAATTCTAGACACACCAAATAGATCAAGTCCTCTCCAAATTCCACACAATTCCATAGTGACTAGAGAGAGTGATTTGCTTGTGTTCTTTCGAGCTCTTGCGCTTGGATCGCATTCTTTTCTTTCTCACTTGTTCTTGAGATCATCACTCAATTGTAACCAAGGCAAGAGGCACCAATTGTGTGGTGGCCCTTGCGGGGAAGTTTTGTTCCCGGTTGATTGAGAAGAAGAGAAAGCTCACTCGATCCGTGGGATCGTTTGAGAGAGGGAAGGGTTGAAAGAGACCCGGCCTTTGTGGCCTCCTCAACGGGGAGTAGGTTTGCGAGAACCGAACCTCGGTAAAACAAATCCTCGTGTCACACTCTTATTTGCTTGCGATTTGTTTTGCGCCCTCTCTCACGGACTCGTTTCTTTATTACTAACGCTAACCCGGCTTGTAGTTGTGATTATTTTTGTAAATTTCAGTTTCGCCCTATTCACCCCCCCTCTAGGCGACTATCAATGATGTTTATGCCAATGATAAATACCCACACGAAAACACACACAGACTCTGCATCCCCTTAGGAACAACTTTGGAGTCTCTTCACCTTTTACTTAGGCGGTATTTCAGCTCTGCACCCCCCTTAGGAACGACTTTGGAGCTAAGCTCTACATCCCCTTAGGAACAACTTTGGAGCTTCTTCACCTTTGATTTAGGTGGTATTTAAGCTCTGCATCCCCTTAGGAACGACTTTGGAGCTTCTTCACCTTTGATTTAGGTGGCATTTTAGCTCTACATTCCCTTAGGAACGACTTTTGAGCTTCGTCTTACTCTGCGCTCCCTTAGGAACGACTTTTGAGCTTTAGAACATACTCTGGCTCCCTTAGGAATGACTTTTGAGCTTTGGAACTTACTCTGTGCTCCCTTAGGAATGACTTTTTAGGTTCGGAATCTGATTTTGTCACACTTGATGGTGTAACCACGGTATTATTACATTAAGTTGAAGGTTAATACTTCCTGTATTGTTTTTATTGCAAGAAAATATAAAGACAGAAAGAGTTAAGATACATTAGATCAGGATATTCTTTAGCCGAGCCATTGTAGCCCCTTTAGTAGATGTGCTTCGATTCAGGCACGGTGTTGTTGACTGTGCGAGCTTTGGATTCCTCCCGAAGGTCGTGTTGTTGCTGAGCATGATGGTGTCCTTCTGGTTGCTGATTGTGAACTAGCATTGGTGGTGGTGGCAACTGAGGCCAGGAAGCTCAGGAATGAGTTGCCAAAGCGACAGAAGTCGTAGGCTGTTGGTTGCCTACATACTTTGGGATATACGGGGAGTAACACGAAGCAGTGTGCAAGACCTGCTTCGGCTGATTCTGTCGCGCTTCGGCTTCAGCGATTTCCTTCTGTTTCTGGACCGTTACTTGGCATGTTCTTGTGGTATGTCCCTTGTCTTCACTGCAGAATAAGCAAAACAGTCTCCTAGGCTGATTTCCAAATCTTCCTCTGAAGCTTCTTCCCCCTCTACCTCTTGGAGCCGGTGGCCTAAAAGGGTTTTGCTGTGCTCCTGACAATTGAGAGCTGTGCTACTACCCTTGGGCAGGATTTTCCCTGTTGCCGCTTGAGCTAGGATTATGAATCGACCTGACATGCCTAGGGTGGAGTCTTCCTCCGAAGCCCCTAGCCATTTTGGAGTATCTGTAAGCTTCTTCCCTTCTTTGCCGAAAATCATTGTCAGCTCATATGTATTCATCCATCTTCTAGAGGAGCTTCTCCAAGGTTTATGGTGGCTTTCTTGCAAAGTATTGTGCTGTAGGTCCTGGCCGGAGCCTCTTGATCATGGCCTCAATGACGATTTCATTGGGCACCGTAGGCGCTTGAGCTCTCAAGCGTAAGAACCTTCGGACATATGCCTGCAGGTACTCCTCATGGTCCTGTGTGCACTAAAACAAAGCCTGAGCAGTGACTGGCTTTGTCTGGAAACCCTGAAAGCTAGTGACTAGCATGTCCTTCAGGTTCTGCCATGAGGTAATTGTTCCTGGCCGAAGAGAGGAATACCATGTCTGAGCCACACTTCTAACTGCCATGACGAAGGATTTCGCCATGATAGCCGTGTTGCCTCCATATGAGGATATGGTGGCCTCGTAGCTCATCAAGAACTGCTTTGGATCTGAATGCCCATCGTACATGGGGAGCTGAGGCAGCTTCTACGATGATGGGCCATGGGGTAGCCTATAATTTTGCTGTCAGGAAGAAGCATCATAAAAAGTAAAGTTACCATGATGGAAGTTGCCATACCATTCGTCTTCATTGAATGGGCTTTCTTGACGAAGCTCCCTGTGCTGAGGCCTTCGGACTTGGTCATCTTGACTAAGATGACGCATCTCCTCAACGGATTCGTCTATCTTCTTCTGGAGGTCGGTCAGCCGGAGCATCTTCTCCTTTTTCCTTTGTACTTGTTGATGGATGGCTTCTAGATCTCTGATTTCTTGGTCCAACTCCTCCTCTTGAAGTTTGGGCTGGTGGATTTTCTCTTCTGAACCCTAGCTTCTCGGAGAAGGAGCGTCTCCTGGTTTGTGTCCAGTGGCTGCAGTGCAGCCCCTGATGATGTTATCTTCTTTGGCGGCATGACGAAGGTTGATGCTTTGCCGAAGGTTGTGGAAGTGAGTACACCGGAGGTGGGCGCCAATATTGGTCACTTGTTCTCAAATGCTATAAATCAAGAACAAGGCAACACAATTGTTAATGGTTAAATACCTTCGTCCTTCGAAGCATTATTTCCTCGCGGATATAATGATCCTCAGACGAAGGTTATGAAGGACACACCTTCATCATTTTATCATGTAAACATGAATATAAACATGAATTTAAATAAGAAAGTGAAGGAATACAAAGGAATGAAGATAATAATTGTAATATATCGATGATTCATTTATTATTATCTTCATCAAACATGAATAAACATTAACAATATTCATATTACAATGGTACCGTCAGCTTGCCAAAAGGAGAGAGGGCGAGAATGACACAAGTGTGATTACAATCCAACTTGAACAGTACGGTGTTACTGTTCATCTATTTATAGGCACGGGACGCAACCTGGATAAAAGTACATTTATATCCCTGGTAACTGCCTATAATCCTAACATGATTTATTGAGGACTATAAGGTATTTAGCCCCCTTTCAGTCATCTTCATGCTTGAGCTTCATCCATACGTTAAACCGAAGGTCCTTGGTTTTGAGCTTCGTCGCCCACTCTTTATCTTCCTTCATTCCGTCATGAGAGAAGTTCTTCATTCCAAAGCCAAAGCTTCCTGTAACTATTCATAATCATGTTGAAGACATATGGTTAGTCACATTTTTGAGGACCTTCAGAAGAGGAAGGCCCCAACACCTCCGAACAATTGTTTCGGGAGGCAGACATCTGCATCACCATGGATGAATGGGCCCAGGACCTCATCGGAGGCACGAATCCTGCGCCACGGCAGGATGCAAACCAGTAGCCAGACAGGTGCTGGGAGAAGAGGCCCAGTGAGGAGGTGCACACCGCTGTGCCACCTGCCGCCCAGGCCCGCGGCGCACCCCACGGAGAGGTACATACACTGGATGAAATCCTCGATGCCCAGTGTCCGTACCACAAGGACATGCGCCACACCCTATGGAACTGCAGGGAATTCAAGCACTCCGCCGGGCACAGCTAGCCATTCCAGCCTCTACCGCCTCCCTTGCCACAAGGAGAGCCTAGCGAGCCCAGGCAGCCTTAGAAGCTAGAAGGGGGAGGGGTGGAGCTTTCCCACGCGTTGACAGGGAGGTCAACATCTGAAAGGGAAATATGGTTAACCATTTCCTATAATCGATTTTGGTAGTTGACATACAACACAAACCACATGCACTAACTAGTTTGTCTAGATATCATTTATCTCAGGTGCATAAGGTTCAACATAAACCAAGAAAGAAATTCAGTTAGGGACACAATCAAATTTGGAGCAAAGGACTTAGAGTGTGCTGAAAATTGGTGCACCGGACACTGTCCGGTGCACCAGGTCCGTACACTTCCAAACCAGCTACTCTTGGGTTTCTGCCAGGCGTGCTCCACTATAATTCACCGGACTGTCCGGTGTGCACCAGACTGTTCGGTGAACCAGCAGAGCAACAACTCCCTGCGCGCCAACGATCGACTGTGCAGAGCGCAGAAGTCAGAGCGCAGAAGTCAGAGGGCACCGGACTGTCCGGTGTGGCACCGGACTGTCCGGTGCAGCAAGACGACAAGACTCTCCAACGGTCAACTGCTCCATACCCTAACGGATGCACTGACGTGGCGCGCACCGGACAGTGAACACTGACTGTTCGATGGTGCACCGGACTGTCCGTTGCGCCCATCACCAGCAGCCTTCACCAATGGCTATGGAAGTGGTTGGGGGCTATAAATACACCCTAACCACCTCATTCATATCCATCCAAGTTTTCTAAACATCCCATTCATTGCAAGAGCAAAAGACTTCACTCCAAGACAGATTCAATAGATCAAATCCCCTCCAAGCCTCCAAATCAACTCAATTCCATTAGAGACTTGAGAGAGGGTGTTTTGTGTTCTTTTGTTGCTCTTGTTGCTTGGATTGGCCTTTTTCTTTTTCCCTTCTTATTCTCAAGAAACTTGTAAGCAAAACAAGAGACACCAAGTGTGTGGTGGTCCTTGTGGGGTCTTAGTGACCCATGAGATTAAGGAAAACGCTCACTCGGTCTAAGTGACTGATTGAGAGAGGGAAAGGGTTGGAATAGACCCGGCCTTTGTGGCCTCCTCAATGGGGACTAGGTTCTTTGAAACCGAACCTCGGTAAAACAAATCACCGTGTCTACTCGCTTTGATTCTCACTTGATTTGTTTGCCCTCTTTTTTCTCTCTAAACGTTTCCTTGCTAGTATTGATTTGAGTGTGCTCCCATACATCATCCACATCCTTTGAGCAACTCCTAGCAAGAGAAACAATCTTTCAAACTTGAGTTTAATTCTAACGCTAACTCCTAGGCTTTAGTATGTGTTTAAGTTTATAAATTTCAGGTTTTGTCTATTCACCCCCTCTAGGCAACTTTCAATTAGTTTCAGAGCCAGTGCTTCATTAAGAGTCTAACCAACTCGAAGTGATGTCTGGAGATCATGCCAAGAGGGAGATCATGACTGGCGACAAGCCCACGGGCTCGGGGAGGACTCTATAAGGGAGTCTAGCAACAAGTTAAAGGAGGAATCCTCTTCCTCCATCAAGTCACTTAGGAGGGGTGACTAGAAGAAGAAAATGAAGAAGGTGGTTTACTACGAGACCGACTCTTCATCGCCCTCCATGTCCGACGCTGAGTCCACTACTTCGATGTTCCACGAGCGCAAGAAGTATAGTAATATGCCTCTACGCTATCCTCGCATTCCAAAGCGTGCTTCATTACTTTCGGTACCCTTAGGCAAACCACCATATTTTGATGGTGAAGATTATTGCATGTGGAGTGCTAAAATGAGGCACCATCTAACCCCACTCCACGAAAGCATATGGGATATTGTTGAGTTTGGAGCGCAGGTACCACAGGTGGGAAATGAGGATTATGACTCGGATGAGGCCACCCAAATTAGGCACTTTAACTCCCAAGCCACTTCTATACTCCTCGCCTCCTTATGTCGAGAGGAGTATAATAAGGTGCAAGGGTTAAAGAACGCCAAAGAAATTTGGGACGTCCTCAAAACCACACATGAAGGGGATGAGGTGACAAAGATCACCAAACGGGAGACGATCGAGGGCGAGCTCGGTCGATTCGTCCTCAACAAAGGAGAAGAGCCGCAAGCCATGTACAACCGACTCAAGACAATGGTGAACCAAGTGTGCAACCTCGGAGCACAAAATGGGATGACCATGAAATGGTCAAGGTTATTCTAAGATCCCTTATTTTTCATAATCCTACTCAAGTTCAATTAATATGTGGGGATCCTAGATATAAACAGATGTCTCCCGAGGAGGTAATTGGCAAGTTTGTGAGCTTTGAACTTATGATCAAAGACTCCAAACATATTATCAACTTGGAGCAAGGCACCACCTCTACACCCGAGGTGCAACCCGTTGCATTCAAAGAAACGGAAGAAAAGAAGGAGGAGTCTACACCAAGTAGGCTTCCAATCGACGCCTCAAAGCTCGACAATGAGGAGATGGCGCTCATCGTCAAGAGCTTCCGCCAAATTCTCAAGCAAAGGAGGGGGAAGGACTATAAACTCCGCTCCAAAAGGGTGTGCTACAAATATGGTAAGTCCGTTATTTCATTGCAAAATATCCATATACAAGTGAAAGTGACAGGGACGACAACAAGAAGGGCAAGAAGAAGATGGAAAAGAAGAAGTATTACAAGAAGAAGAACGGCGAGGCGCACATGGTGCGGGAATGGGACTCCGACGAGAGTTCCACCGACTCCTCCGATGAGGACGCCGCCAATATCACCGTCAACAAGGGCCTCCTCTTCCCCAACGTCGGCCACAAGTGTCTCATGGCCAAGGACGGCAAAAAGAAGAAGGTACACTCTAGAGCCACTCCCAAATACACCACATCTAGCGATGAGGGTAGCTCTAGTGATAATGAAGATGATTTAATCTCTCTTTTTGCCAACCTCACCATGGAACAAAATAAAAAATTAAATGAATTAATTGAAACCATTAACGAGAAAGATGATATCTTGGAATGCCAAGAGGACTTGCTCGTTAAGGAAAATAAGAAATTTGTTAAATTGAAAAATGCCTATGCTCTAGAGGTAGAAAAATGTGAAAATTTGTCTAGAGAGCTTAGTACTTGTAATGACTCAATTTCCTGTCTTAGATTTGAGAATAAAAATTTAGTTTCTAAGATTGAAAAATTGAACGCTTGCGATGAATCAATTTCCTGTCTTAGAGATGAGAATGCTAGATTAAATGCTAAGATAGATGAATTGAATGTTTGCAAACCCTCTACGTCTACTATTGAACATGTTGCTATTTGCACTAGATGTAGAGAAGTTAATGTTGAAGCTATTGATAATCACACTGCTATGATTAAAGAACAAAATGATCACATAGCTAAATTAAATGCTAAAATTGCCGAGCATGAACTTGAAAATGAAAAGTTTAAATTTGCTAGAAGCATGCTCTATAATTGGAGACGCCCTGGCATTAAGGATGGCATTGGGTTCCAACAAGGGAGCCAAAACAATGTCAAGCTTAATGCCCCTAAGAAATTGTCTAATTTTGTTAAGGGTAAGGCTCCCATGGTTCAGGATAGAGAGGGCTATATTTTATATCCTCAAAACTATCCTGAGCATAAGATTAGGAAAATTCATGCTAGGAAACCTCATAATGTTTCTCATCATGCATTTATGTATAAAAATGAGGCTTCTAGCTCTAGGCATTCCATTCATGTTAAAATGCCTAAGAAGAAAATTCCTAATGCATCAACTGAGCATAACATTTCTTTTAATACTTTTGATGCATCTTAAGTTTTAACTAACAAATCAGGCAAAGTAGTTGCCAAATATGTGGGGGGCAAACACAAGAGTCCAAAGACTTGTGTTTGGGTACCCAAGGTTCTTGTTTCTAATGTGAAAGGACCCAAAACTGTTTGGGTAGCTAAGAACAAGGCCTAAATTTGTTTTTTAGGTTTATGCATCCAGTGGATCAAGTTGGATAATCGATAGTGGGTGCACAAACCACATGACAGGGGAGAAGAGAATGTTCTCCTCATACGAGAAAAATGAAGATCCCCAACGAGCTATAACATTCGGGGATGGAAATCATGGTTTGGTCAAAGGGTTGGGTAAAATTGCTATATCTCCTGACCATTCCATTTCAAATGTTTTTCTTGTAGATTCTTTAGACTACAATTTTCTTTCTATTTCTCAATTGTGTAAAATGGGCTACAACTATCTCTTTACTGATGTAGGTGTTACTGTCTTTAGAAGAAGTGATGATTCAATAGCATTTAAGGGAGTGTTAGATGGTTAGTTATATTTAGTTGATTTTAATGACAACCAAGTTGAACTAGACACTTGCTTAATTGCTAAGACTAACATGGGCTGGCTTTGGCATCGCCGGCTTGCCCATGTTGGGATGAAGAATCTTCACATGCTTCTAAAGGGAGAGCATATTTTAGGACTAACAAATGTTCA
Organism: Zea luxurians; assembly: GCA_029449295.1. NCBI lineage: Eukaryota > Viridiplantae > Streptophyta > Magnoliopsida > Poales > Poaceae > Zea > Zea luxurians. The sequence goes on from JAOPSE010000084.1 coordinate 9,178,150, forward strand.
TTTTGAGAAAGACAGGATTTGTAGCGCATGCCAAGCAGGGAAGCAAGTTGGAGTCCATCATCCACATAAGAACATCATGACGACTGACAGGCCACTTGAGTTGCTCCACATGGACCTATTCGGCCCGATCGCTTACATAAGCATCGGCGGGAGTAAGTACTGTCTAGTTATTGTGGATGATTATTCTCACTTCACTTGGGTGTTCTTTTTGTAGGAAAAATCTCAAACCCAAGAGACATTAAAAGGATTCTTGAGACGGGCTCAAAATGAGTTCGGATTGAGAATCAAAAAGATTAGAAGCGATAATGGGACAGAGTTCAAGAACTCTCAAATTGAAGGATTTCTTGAGGAGCAGGGCATCAAGCATGAGTTCTCTTCTCCCTACACACCTCAACAAAATGGTGTAGTGGAGAGGAAGAATAGAACTCTACTGGATATGGCAAGGACCATGCTTGATGAGTACAAGACACTGGATCGGTTTTGGGCCGAGGCGATTAACACCGCCTACTACTCCATCAACCGGTTATATCTTCACCGAATCCTCAAGAAGACATTGTATGAACTCCTCACTGGTAAAAAGCCCAATGTTTCTTATTTTAGAGTCTTTGGGAGCAAATGCTTTATTCTTATTAACAGAGGTAGAAAATCTAAATTTGCTCCTAAAGCTGTAGAAGGCTTTTTACTTGGTTATGACTCAAACACAAGGGCATATAGAGTCTTCAACAAGTCCACTAGATTAGTTGAAGTTTCTTGTGATATTGTGTTTGATGAGACTAATGGCTCCCAAGTGGAGCAAGTTGATCTTGATGAATTAGATGATGAAGAGGCTCCATGTGTCGCACCAAGGAATATGTCCATTGGGGATGTGTGTCCTAAGGAATCCAAAGAGCCTCCACAAGTACAAGATCAACCATCATCTTCCATGCAAGCATCTCCACCAACTCAAGATGAGGATCAGGCTCAAGAAGATGAAGATCAAGATCAAGAGGATGAGCCACCTCAAGAGGAGGGCAATGATCAAGGGGGAGATGAAGATGATCAAGATAAGGAAGATGATCAAGAAATCATGGATCAACGATAGCCACACCCAAGAGTCCACCAAGCAATTCAAAGAGATCACTCCATCAACTCCATTCTTGGTGACATTCACAAGGGGGTAACCACTAGATCTTGAGTTGCACATTTTTGTGAACATTACTCTTTTGTGTCTTCTATTGAGCCATATAGGATAGAGGATGCACTAAGAGATCTGGATCGGGTGGTGTCTATGCAAGAGGAGCTCAACAACTTCACGAGGAATGAGGTATGGCACTTAGTTCCATGTCCTAATCAAAACGTTGTAGGTACCAAATGGGTATTCCGCAACAAGCAAGATGAGCATGGTGTGGTGACAAGGAACAAAGCCCGACTTGTGGCCAAAGGTTATTCACAAGTTGAAGGTTTGGACTTTGATGAAACTTATGCACCCGTAGCTAGGCTTGAGTCAATTCATATATTACTTGCCTATGCTACTTACCATGGCTTTAAGCTCTATCAAATGGACGTGAAGAGTGCCTTCCTCAATGGCCCTATCAAGGAAGAGGTCTATGTTGAGCACCCTCCCGACTTTGAAGATCGTGAGTATCCTAACCATGTGTATAAACTCTAAAAGGCGCTTTATGGGCTCAAGCAAGCCCTAAGAGCATGGTATGAATGCCTGCAAGATTTTCTTGTCACTAATGGCTTCAAATTCGGTAAAGCTGATCCTACTCTCTTCAATAAAACAATTGCAAAAGACTTGTTCATATGCCAAATTTATGTTGATGATATTATATTTGGGTCTACTAACAAGTCATCTTGTGAAGAGTTTAGTAGGATAATGATACAGAAATTCGAGATGTCTATGATGGGGGAGTTGAAGTATTTCCTAGGATTTCAAATCAAGCAACTCTAAGATGGCACCTTCATCAGCCAAACTAAGTACATTCAAGACGTACTTAAGAAGTTTGGAATGAAGAATGGCAAACCCATCAAGACTACCATGGGAACAAATGGGCATCTCGACCTCGACACGGGAGGTAAATCCGTAGATCAAAAGGTATACCGGTCGATGATAGGATCTTTACTCTATTTATGTGCTTCACGATCAGATATTATACTTTCAGTATGTATGTGTGCAAGGTTCCAAGCGAATCCTAAGGAAGTTCACCTTAGAGCCGTGAAGAGAATCATGAGATATTTAGTCTACACTCCTAAGTTTAGGCTTTGGTACCCCAAGGGATCCACCTTTGATTTAATAGGATATTCCGATGCCGATTATGCAGGGTATAAAATTGATAGAAAGAGCACATCAGGGACTTGTTAGTTTCTAGAGAGATCCCTGGTGTCATGGGCTTCAAAGATGTAACACCCCTGGTGTTACTTAGGGTGTTCACCCATGACTACACCATTAAACCTATTATCACATGTGGTTTAGTTTGAGCAAGGTACACCAAAATTGGAAATCAAAATCCTAAGTAAGTGTAACCCATCTTAGATGTCATGCCTTGGCTGGTTATGCAAGTATAAAGGGGAGAATTTGCCCAAACCCTAATGCAAACCCCTTTGGACAATGGGAACCCTAGAAGTAAGAATGACCAAAGGGTTATGAAAACCACATGATCATGACATGGGCCAATTATAAAAGTTGTAATACACTTAATACCCTACAAATAATAGTAAGAAAGTAACCCCAAAAATATTTCAGAAAAACCCCAAAAGGTTCACAAAAGGGGTGAGCACAAAAGAAAAATCAGAATTTGTCTAAGTTCAAAACCAACCTTTGGCCAAAGATCAAACATGTTCACCCTCATTCAAACTTCAAAACCATTTGACCCAATTGACAAAGTGGCACCAAAATACCTCTAGAATGCCCTGGAAAAGTTTGAACCCAACCCTAAGTCATTTGACACGACGTGGCACAAGTTTTGTCTCGGTTTGGACAACTCTGACATAGCCAACTTCTCACCCCCATATCACTCAAACCAGACCATATCTACCCTCGGTACTCACATGAACTAGATAGCTCTAGGTGTAGGGAAGAGATCTCTCACAGGTCTTAGGGCAAGATTCATAAGTTTTGGCCGCTCAGCAGAGGGAAGAACAAGGGCAGAAGCAAAGAACCACGTGTTCGACGCGCTCTGAGCTCGCCAGAGCACGCCCGACGCGCGCCCCCGCGTGCCCCGCGTCACGCCAAAGCCGAGCCGGCGCCGCTGCCCATGCCTATAAAACCCCCAGGGTCTTCGACCGTACCCATCCGCACGCACTCGACCTCACCGGAGCACCAGATCACTGGCATTGCCCGTGCACGGCGTGCCCGCGGCCACCCGAACCCCTGCCACCGTAGACCGGCCAGCAGAGCCCCTCCCAGCCGCACCCGACCCTCAGAGTAGACCATGCATGCCTCAGTGAAGCTCCCCAAGCAAGGAATCGGACTTTGCCTCACCAGAGAAGCCAGTCCACGGTCGCCGGGCGTCACCCGATCGCCGGTGAACGTAGACCGGGTAAGTCTCTGCGCCATTTTCCGATTCCCTGCGCACATAGCCTCTACGTCATCCCATAGAGCTCATCGTGCCGTTTAATTGAACTAGATCGCCGTGGTTAGGCTGGAGCTCTCGTCGCCAACGAGTTCACCCGCCTGCGCGCGTGGTCCGGCCGATTCTGGCCACCACCGCCGTCGAGCCGTACATCGCTGTGACCGCCAGAACCTCCCGGAGCCAACCCCGCCCCTCGCCGGACCTCTCTCGCCACCGGTAAGCCGCGCCGTCCTTTTCCTTTCCACGGTTACTGTTTACTTAAGGGGAGGGACCACGAGAAAGAAAAAGAAAAGGGCAGGGGGTTTTGTGCGCTGTCAGTGACTCAAGAAAATAGTAGCGCAGGGGTATAACTAAAAGAGTTAGTTTAGAAAGAACCCGAGGTCTTCGGTGCAAAGTGGATTTCCAGGAAACCTTATTAATAATCTGATTTTTAATCCAAACAGAACTTAAAAAATTCATAACTTCTGTTTTGTTCACCCAAATCGAGTCAAACAAATTTTGCCAGACCCTAAATAATGTAAACTACTTAGGAAAAATATAAAACCCCTAAGTGTTACAGAAAACTTTAAAGTTTTGAATTAAATGATTAACTGGTCAAAAGCTAAAAGAAATAAGGAAAAATAGCTACACTTTTTGACTAGGGTTAAGAAAATTTAGAGAGGTACTTAATCACTTCCTAGCACTGAGTACTGATGGAATGAATCCATTTGCTGAAAGGAGCAGCAAGCATAGCACATGGCCAGTGATCCTCACCATATACAACCTTCCTTCATGGTTGATGCAGAAACGGAAGTACATTTTGCTAACCATGCTTATTTCTGGACCTACACAACCTAGAGTTGATATGGATGTATTTTTAGAGCCCTTAATGGAGGATATGAAAATATTGTGGGTAACGGGTGTTCAAATGTTGGATGAGTATCGTAAAGATTCATTCACGCTGAGAGCAATTATTTTTGTTACGATCAACGATTACCCTGCACTCTTCACATTATCAGGCCAGTTTAAGGGAAAGGTTGGCTGCACAGTATGCATTGATGAAACTGCTTACGTGTCCCTTACTGCATCTAAGAAGATAGTGTACATGAGGCACAGACGCTTGTCTGAATTTCGTGCGATGCTCGAAAAAGCTGCGACACGATACCAAGACGCACCGGAACCGATCCAAGGCGCACCGGAACCGACCCAAGGCGCACCGGAATCAACCGAGACAACCACCGAGAGGTCAAGGAAAAGGAAGCAGAGCGATCGGAACAGAGGTGACAGGGGGCTAAACAAGTTTCCTGACAAGATATATAAAATCACAGACGTGAGCCCGAATGGTCAGCCCCTAGCTCCAGAAGAGGCACTGCCTAAGTTTCGAAATGCACTTGGGTTCTTAGTTAGAGATAATCTTGACATCACAATCCGACAGTGGAGAGATGTATCAGATGATGTCAAGAATCAAATGTGGAATAAGCTAGTAACGAGGTTCGTTTTGCCTGGGGGTTCAGAAGAACTCGTGAAAAAATACACGATGAAGCAGTTTGCAATAAATTTCCGAAACTGGAGGTCTGAGATGAATACAAAGTTTGCAAAGAAAGGCCTAGACCCGACGAAAAAATATAAAATCTCAGCAGGTCAGTGGGCAGTATTTCTAGAGCAGAGGAGCAGCCCTGATTTCATATCGCTAAGTGAGGCAAATTCAGAACTGTCTAAGAAGAACAAATACCGCCACCACCTTGGCACAGGTGGTTACAAGCGTCAGGTTCCTAAATGGAGACAAGAAGACGCCGAGAAGAAGGCTGCAGGGTTGCCGACGCTGTCCGAGCAACTCGGTGAAAGGACAGCTAATTGGATCCGTGCTAGAAAACTAAGGGAAACTGAGTCTGGTGTATCTTTTGATGATCCCGCTGTCGAAGAAGCGGCAAAAAACATATATGCAATTGCAGCTAAGCAGAGCGAAGGAACATTTAAGCCGCAAAGGGAGAAAGACATTCTAACGGCTGGTCTCGGTAACCCTGAGCATCTTGGTCGTGTACGAGGAATATCATCTAAGGAAGGATGGAAGGAAGGATTCGGACCACAATGGGAAGGTCTGTACAAGAAACGTGATCGATACAAGGAAGAGATGGCAAATTATTTTAAGGAGGAGGCCAAGAAAGAGTTCAAAGGCCTGATGTCTGAAATGCTATCGAATCCTCCTCCAGAATTGATGCAGCAATTGGCGATGGCAAGTGCAATGTCTGTTCAACAGATGACCACTCCACAGATGCAAATATTTCTAGCAGCTCAAACACCGGCTGCCACCGAGGGTACGACCATCCCAAGCTCTATCGCGTCAACGGGAAATAAGGTCCGCTATCCAGTTGATGACATCACAAGGCCTGTGGCATGCACACTAGTTATAAGATATGGTATTAAGAATCAGCGTACAAGGAAAGTAGCCACAGGCCTTGCGATCCCAGGACGCAAGTTCCATGGAAACGACATTCCAGAAGAATATTGCTGGGTAGAAGTGACGACAGTCGTCCAAGGATACGAGGACGACATGCTAGACATCCCTGGGCCCGAAGGTATCGAGACACTTGGACAAGCTATCAAGAATTTTATCCTTTGGCCTCGAAGGGATGTCGAATTGGTTGATTGGTCGAATTCGTCGCAGGCCCAACCGTCTCCGCCTTCTCAAATTGATGTTCCTATTGTACATCCATCATCACCTCCTCAAACTTCACATGCTGCTCCTCATCCTATTTTTGACCCTCCTTCTCCTCATCCTCATGGTGGCCCACCGTCTCCGCCACATACATCGCCCTTCAGGGATCCACCTTCTCCACAGCCATCTCCACGACCATCAAAGAAATCTAAAGTTTCTATACCAAAAGTAGTGTCCTCGTATGATAAGAAAAAGAAGAGTAAATCCACTGCTGGCACTGTTCGTTTTTTGAAAGGGATTGGACGGAGCCTCACGTCAGACAATGTTGATTTGGCCGATCTCGAGGAGTCCGCAAAAAAGGCTGAGGCAATGGCCGCAAAGATAAAGAAGCCAACTAAGGCAGATTATAAAAACGTGCCTAAAAAATATGTGCCGGGCAGACCACTACTCACTTTTGAGAAACTAAAGAAGGTCCCGGCTAATATTAAAAGGTTGCATGATTGGTACATGCGGGCATCTTCAGTTGGCATCGACACCATCAATGTTAATATACCAGCCCATGCTTTTATTGGTTCAAATCAAAAAGTCGTTGTTACATTCGAGGACATGTGGTTAATGATGAACCTTCAGAGACTCGACGTGCAACTTGTAACCATATTTGCATTGTAAGTGTCACTCATACTCCACATATATGTGTTATTATTAGTGAGTTGTATAAATTTTCAATATCTGACATGCACATGTGCGTTGCAGAATGCAACATGATCAGCAGGAGATCCTTTATGGTACCAATCCCAATGCTAGTGCCAGTAAAAGGGTTGGGTATCTCAACCCAATAAAGATATGCGAGGATAACCACACTTTTAGAATCGGAAAAGGCAACGAAGCATTACAGGGGCTAACAGACGAAGAAATTGAGGTGCGTATCCAGGATCTGAAGAAGGATTTTGAAGCAAGATACGCCACCTACATAGGACACGCAATGCTTCAATTTCAAGACAGGGAATCCATAGTGGCCCCATACAACTTTAAGTAAGTGTGATTTTGCATAAATAAAATTAATAATTTCAATACACATGTATCACAAGTTTGATTCGTACAGGGACCACTGGATATGCTTCTTCATTTATCCTAAGGTTGGAAAGGTGCTGGTGCTCAACTCCTTGCACACCGAGCCTTCGGCCTATTCAAAATTCCTCAGCATCTTAGAGCTGTAAGCCTTTTTTATGCATGCATACTTATATCGATGAGAATTGTAGAATAACATGGTGATTCTATTTGAGATCACAGGGCATTTAGGTTTTATAATCTACGAGGTGGAAAGTACGACACGTCCAAAAAAGGCGTGCCACTAGACATCCATTATAACTGGCCGGTAAGTAGGTGAATTTATGAATACATATCATACATGTACGTACATAGGACAATGTTGCAACTAAATAACCAATCTCCCGTTATGTAGTGCCACAAGCAACCACCCGGATCGGTCCTATGTGGGTTCTACGTGTGCGAGTTCATGAGAATGAACGGACGATACATCACGAACCCTGGCAAGGTATTATTAGTAATAGTCACATATGTATTTATGTCATTAAAGATGCAAATGTGTTATTATTGAGTATAAATAGATGATGTTTATAAACTTCCTTTACAACAATTTCAACAAGAAAGCCCGGAGAACTTGACTGAAGGTGCATTGTATGGCATAGTTGAGGACCTGTGCACATTCATATTGAAAGAGGTCATTCCCGCAGAAGGGAAATATCACGATGCTTCCGGAACATTAGCTTTGCCAGAGTTTAGAATAGTAACAGAAATTAGTAGACTATCTCTTAGCCGAGATAGTTATTAGAGCTTAAGTGAAAACTTTGATGTATATAATGTGTGATGCATACATGGTTGTAAACAAGACTTTGATGTATATAAATGTATGATAGAATTTAATTCCATGTTGCTTTTAATATCAATACTACATGTTTATCAATATATATATATATATATATATATGTTTTTGTGTGTGTAAATATATATAAATTTCAGTACTGATTGAAAATTTAAAAAAAGGCGGGAAAACTTTCCACTGGCGGTTTTCTTAAGCAATCGCCAGTGGAAATGCCATTTTCACTGGCGGTTTTCTTTATAAAACCGCCAGTGAAAATAGCATTTCCACTGGCGGTTGCTTAAGAAAACCGCCAGTGAAAATAGCATTTTCACTGGCGGTTCTAGAATAACCGCCAGTGGAAATGACGATTTCCACTGGCCCCTAGCACTGGCGGCACTGAAAAGCGCTAGTGAAAACGTCTCTAGAACCGCCACTATAGAGGCTGTGTGTACTAGTGCCTTGGACGAAGGGAATGCACAGTCCCACACTGATGGGCTTGCACGAGAGGGTTTCCCCCGTATCTTGTGGGAGGTACTTTAGGGAGCTGGTTACGCGACGCCTCCCCAGTACGCGGTGCGGCTGTTTGAGAAGCACCAAGTGCCCCACTGTAGGGTGAGAATGACCATGGAGCCTCATCCCCTGCAGCCAGGCTGGCGTTCGCTGGACTCTGAGTCTTTTGGATACAGAGCTGAAGATACTATCGAGGCGATTGCTCTTCACGGACTAACCACCTTCTGCGGATTCCACCCCTTGGAGCTGTCCACTCACCCCATTTGGTTGTTCCCTGCGGAAAAGGAGGACGACCCAATGTGGAAGGATTGAGTGGAGCATGCCAAGGATATTTGGGCTATCTACCCAGGTCAGACTGCTCACTTGATGGTGCAGTGCATGAATGCCCTATATCGTCTGCAAGTGATGCATGGAGAAGCAATGTCTCATCTAATGGCACTATTGGAGGCTACCAAGATCACTTTGGATAACAGAGAGGAGCTTGTGGTTGACTTGTCCACTGAGATGGTGGAAAAAGATCTACAAGTGGAGCAGTTGTCAGATGAGATCCACGAGCTTGAGGAGCTAGTGGGAACCAGGGAGAACACCATCGAGGTTCTCGAGGATCAGTTGATCAACACCCAGCAGCAGCTTGCAGAGGCTAACCAGCACCTGGATATGCATCACCAGGAGATCCAGGACATGGATGCCAATGAGGATGTCGACATCGAGGGAGGAGAGGAGCCTGCCTCCAGCTTGGACACTACTGGCTCGGGGAGACCACCTTCCCCCGAGTTGAGCGTTGCCTCGTTTGCTCACTAGGTCGCAGGGATAGAGTTAGAAGTCTGTGACGGTGGACTCCTCGGGACTAGCTTAGCTTTTGCACCCTTAGGGTACTAGGCTAGATGGAGTTGAGTCTTTTTGAGTTATTGATGTAAGCATGGCAAACTCTTTTGGAAGTATGGATGATGAATGATGCCAGTTTTTAATTTAAGAAGAAAAGTTTATGCCATGCGGAATCTGCTATAATTATGCAAGAATATATTGGTTTTACCCTTTTGACTCTTTCACCGTGATGTAACATTGAACCTCGAAAATATAATGTTGAGAATATCCATGATTTTTCAGATGGCAGGGAGAGCGCGTCGTGGACAGAATGAGCACATTCCTCCACCACCGCCACCACCTCCTACTCTGCAGGAGCTGATGGCTCAGTAGAACGAGATCTTGCGACAGTTAGCTCAGCGCCAGCCACCACCTCAGCATTATGGTTGTGGTGATCATCAGCGACACCCCGTAGCAGCCACTTATCAGGAGTTCCTCAGTACTCAGCCACCACTGTTCACCAGGGCCGAGGACCCACTTGATGCTGATGTATGGCTTAGGGTAGTGGAATCCAAATTCCCACTACTCAATGGAGTTTGTTCAGAGGTGATTAAGGTCAGGTTCGCTACCCAGCAGCTTCGTGGACCCGCGCGGACATGGTGGGACCACTACCTTGCTATGCAACCAGTTGACCATGAAGTGGATTGGAGAGAGTTCAAGGCAGCTTTCAGGGGACATCATATTCCAGCTGGCATTATGGACCATAAGCTAAATGAGTTTCTGGCACTCACTCAAGGGAACCGGACAGTGCTACAGTATGCTCAGGCCTTCAATGACCTGTGCCAATATGCCGGATATCATGCAGACACTGGTGAGAAGAAGAGGGACAGGTTCAGGAGGGGGCTCAGCACTAAGCTCCGCGACCGTCTCAACACAGTAAGGGCCAACAACTATAATGAGTTAGTCAACATGGCCATTTCTCAGGAGGATTGTATCACAGCAAGGCAGGCAGAGAAGAAGAGGAAGACCCCTGTGGCAGGACCCTCAGCTCAGCCACAGCGCTTCAGGATCGTGTCTGACACTCAGAATAGGGGACCTCAGCAGCAGCAAGGACGTTGGGTGATCCGACCACAGCAGCAGCAGCAGGCACGCAACCACACTCAGTTTCCAGTTCAGAGGAACAATCAGCCGCAGCAGCAGTACCGTCAGGCTAATGATAACAGGTGTTTCACTTGTGGTAATGCCGGACATTATGCCAAGAATTGCCCCAGAAACCAGCAGAAGCAGGGACAAAATGCCAACCAGAATCAAGGCAAGAGGCAGAAGGTGCAAGTGAGGCAAGGCAAACTGAACTTCACCACCATGGCTGACATTCCAGAGGGAGCACCCGTCATGACTGGTATCTTTTCAGTTTTGAATTATCCTGCAATTATTCTATTTGATTCTGGTGCATCCCATAGTTTTATCAGTACCAAATTTAGTGCCAAATGTCAGCTACCTTTCCATCACACCAATGGGGGTATTACAATTTCAACACCAGGAGGCAGGATTGCCACCAATCAAATCAGCAAGAATGTGCCTATAAAGTTTGGTAGTTTGATAATTAAAACCAACCTTCTTATTTTGGGTTTGGATAGCATGGATATCATATTGGGAACTGACTGGTTAACCAAACATCAGGCAGTACTTGACATTGCAGCAAGGGCCATTGAGATTCACTCCCCTACTTATGGCGAGACTGCTTTATATTTGCCTGATCAGGGTTGTACCCGTTCCTGTGCCTTCGTTATGATAGAATCCCCGGTTGAGAGAATCCCAGTAGTCTGTGACTACCCAGATGTTTTTCCAGAAGAATTGCCAGGAATGCCACCTGACTGAGACATCGAGTTCGCCATTGAATTGCAACCCAGAACTGCACCTATATCCAAGAGACCATATAGGATGCCTCCAGCAGAGTTAGCAGAGTTGAAAAAGCAGCTGCAGGATCTGTTGGACAAAGGGTTTATTCGCCCAAGTACTTCACCATGGGGATGTCCAGCCTTATTCGTGAAGAAGAAAGACGAGAGTTTGAGAATGTGTGTCGATTACCGCCCTCTCAATGCGGTGACCATCAAGAACAAATACCCACTACCCCTCATTGATGTTTTGTTTGATCAATTGGTAGGAGCCAAAGTGTTCTCCAAGATAGACCTTCGCTCGGGTTACCATCAAATCAAGATCCGTGCCAGTGATATTCCGAAGACGGCTTTCTCCACCAGATATGGGCTCTATGAATTTTTGGTGTTGTCTTTTGGGCTGACCAATGCCCCGGCTTATTTCATGTATTTAATGAACTCAGTGTTCATGCCAGAGCTAGACAAATTTGTGGTGGTTTTCATTGATGACATTCTGGTGTATTCCAAGAACGAAGCCGAGCACACTAAGCATTTGCATACTGTACTTCAGAGACTGCGTGACCATCAGTTGTATGCTAAATTGTCCAAGTGTGAATTCTGGCTGAAGGACATAAAATTTTTGGGTCACACAATTTCTCAGAATGGGATATCAGTTGATCCTGAGAAGGTACAAGAGGTAATAAATTGGAAGCCTCCTACTACCGTACGACAGATTCGGAGTTTTCTGGGATTGGCAGGGTATTATCGATGATTCATTCCGGATTTCTCCAGAATTGCCAAGCCAATGACTGAACTGTTGAAGAAAGGAGTCAAATATGATTGGAGCCAGAAGTGTGAGGATGCTTTTCATACACTGAGGCAGCATTTGACAACAGCACTTGTGCTAGCTCAGCCCGACAATACCAAGCCCTTTGAGGTTTATTGTGATGCTTCCGGTACTGGATTGGGATGCGTCTTAATGCAAGAACCGAGTCATTGCTTATGCCTCCCGAGCACTCAGACCCCATGAGCAGAACTACCCCACACATGATCTGGAGTTAGCAGCTGTGGTTCATGCTCTCAAGATATAGAGACACTACTTGATGGGAGCTCACTGTAACATTTACACTAATCATAAGAGTCTCAAGTACATTTTCACTCAGGCTGATCTTAATATGAGACAGAGGAGATGGTTAGAGCTAATCAAAGACTATGATTTGGAGGTGCATTACCATCCTGGCAAGGCCAATGTTGTGGCAGATGCCTTGAGCAGGAAAGCCCAGTGCAATTGTATGAACGTGGATGCAAGAGTCACCACCCTATGTGATGAGTTGTGCAAACTGAACCTAGAAGTTGTTTCCTCCGGTGCTTTAAATTATATTTCAGTGGAGCCCACCTTACAAGAGCAAATAGTCATGGCACAGATTGGTGACAAGGGTTTTTAGGTCATTAAGGAAATGATCAAGCAGAAGGCAGAAAAATACAAATGCTTCCGTCAGGACAGCAAAGGAATCCTATGGTTTGGAGACCGATTGGTTGTTCCTAAGAACCCTAAGCTCAGAAAGAAGATATTGGATGAAGCTCACCTATCCAAATTTTCCATGCACCGCGGTAGTAACAAGATGTACAATGATCTTAGATCCTTATACTGGTGGACCAGAATGAAGAGGGAAATTGCGAAGTATATATCAGAATGTGACACCTGCCAGAGGATCAAGGCCAGTCATTTGAAGGCAGCAGGCCCTTTGCAACCCCTCCCCATGCCATCCTAGAAATGGGAAGATATCTGCATGGATTTTATCGTGGGATTGCCCAATACCTCCCGGCACCATGATTCCATCTAGGTCATTGTGGATAGGCTGACCAAGACAGTTCACTTCTTGCCAGTGCATACCACCCATAAGGCAGAGAAATATGCAGAAATCTATGTTGATCAAATAGTGCGTTTGCATGGAATTCTGAAGACCATTGTGTCTGACAGGGGAGCACTGTTTGTGGCACGCTTTTGGGAGCAACTCCAAAAATCACGTGGGACCCATGTAATAAGAAGTTCAGCATACCATCCTCAAACAGATGGTCAGACAGAAAGGGTGAATCAGATTTTGGAAGACATGTTGAGGGCATGTGTGCTACATTATGGAAAGGATTGGGACAAGTGTCTTTCGTTGGCAGAGTTTTCTTATAATAACAGCTACCAGTCCAGCTTGAAGATGGCACCTTGTGAGGCCTTATATGGGAGAAGGTGTAGGACACCGCTAAATTGGTCACAAGCAGGAGAGAGAGAAATATTTGGACCAGACCTGGTACTCGAGGCAGAGGAAAAGGTCAGGGTTATTAAGAAAAACTTAGAAGCTGCTCAGGCCAGGCAAAGGAGTTATCATGACAAAAGGAGGAAGCCTCTATAGTTTGGAGTGGGAGATCATGTTTATCTTAAAGTGTCACCCACCAAAGGTGTCCAGAGATTTGGAATCAAGGGCAAGTTAGCTCCTCGCTACATTGGACCCTATGAGATCAGGGATACTTGTGGACCTGTGGCATATCAATTGAAGTTGCCACCCCACATGTCAGCAATTCATGATGTGTTCCATATATCTCAGCTACGGAAATTTGTCCGCTTACCCACGGAAGTGCTACCTGAACCAGAAATTGAGATAGAACCAGACTTGTCTTATCAAGAGCACCCCGTCAAGGTATTGGATCAGAAGGAGAGATCAACGCGGGCAAGGTCGATCAGAATGTATAAGGTTCAGTGGAGTCACCATTCAGTAGAAGAAGCTACATGGGAGACCGAGGATTTTCTACACTCCCGCTTCCCCGACTTTCTGCCCAAGGGAGTCGGTACGTAACCCCGAACCCCACCCCCACCTGCCATTTGAATCTAAATATAATAAAAACTTAGATGTTAAAAGTATAGTAAGTTTTGAAAATAACGTGAGAAGGACTTCCTTCTGAAGTTGCAAAGAGGATGACACTCGAAGAGCCGTTAACTAGAGAAACTTGAATAAAAGCAGAAACCACGCACCAGCACAACTTCAGGGCACCCCTCCAGAGGACTCCACCTAAAATCTCGGGACGAGATTCCTTTAAGGGGGGAGGGCTGTAACACCCCTGGTGTTACTTAGGGTGTTCACCCATGACTACACCATTAAACCTATTATCACAGGTGGTTTAGTTTGAGCAAGGTACACCAAAATTGGAAATCAAAATCCTAAGTAAGTGTAACCCATCTTAGATGTCATGCCTTGGCTGGTTATGCAAGTATAAAGGGGAGAATTTGCCCAAACCCTAATGCAAACCCCTTTGGACAATGGGAACCCTAGAAGTAAGAATGACCAAAGGGTTATGAAAACCACATGATCATGACTTGGGCCAATTATAAAAGTTGTAATACACTTAATACCCTACAAATAATAGTAAGAAAGTAACCCCAAAAAGATTTCAGAAAAACCCCAAAAGGTTCACAAAAGGGGTGAGCACAAAAGAAAAATCAGAATTTGTCTAAGTTGAAAACCAACCTTTGGCCAAAGATCAAACATTTTCACCCTCATTCAAACTTCAAAACCATTTGACCCAATTGACAAAGTGGCGCCAAAATACCTCTAGAATGCCCTGAAAAGTTTGAACCCATCCCTAAGTCATTTGACACGACTTGGCACAAGTTTTGTCTCGGTTTGGACAGCTCTGACATAGCCAACTTCTCACCCCCATATCTCTCAAACCAGACCATATGTACCCTCGGTACTCACATGAACTAGATAGCTCTAGGTGCAGGGAAGAGATCTCTCACCGGTCCTAGGGCAAGACTCGTACGTTTTGGCCGCTCAGCAGAGGGAAGAACAAGGGCAGAAGCAAAGAGCCACGTGTTCGACGCGCTCTGAGCTCGCCAGAGCACGCCCGACGCGCCCCCCCGCGTGCCCCGTGTCGCGCTAAAGCCGAGCCGGCGCCGCTGCCCGCGCCCGCGCCTATAAAACCCCCAGGGTCTTCGACCGTACCCATCCGCACGCACTCGACCTCACCGGAGCACCAGATCACCGGCATTGCCCGTGCACGGTGTGCCCGCGGCCACCCGAACCCCTGCCACCGTAGATCGGCCAGCAGAGCCCCTCCCAGCCGTGCCCGACCCTCGGAGTAGACCGTGCATGCCTCGGTGAAGCTCCCCAAGCAAGGAATCGTACTTTGCCTCACCAAAGAAGCCAGTCCACGGTCGCCGGGCGTCACCCGATCGCTGGTGAACATAGACCGGGTAAGTCTCTGCGCCATTTTCCAATTCCCTGCGCACATAGCCTCTACGTCATCCCGTGGAGCTCATCGTGCCGTTTAATTGAACTAGATCGCCGTGGTTAGGCCGGAGCTCTCGCCGCCGACGAGTTCACCCGCCTGCGCGCGTGGTCCGGCCGATTCCGGCCACCACCGCCGTCGAGCCGTACATCGCTGTGACCGCCAGAACCTCCCGGAGCCAACCCCGCCCCTCACCGGACCTCTCTCGCCGCCGATAAGCCACGCCGTCCTTTTCCTTTCCATGGTTACTGTTTACTTAAGGGGAGGGACCGCGGGAAAGAAGAAGAAAAGGGCAGGGGGTTTTGTGCGCTGTTGTTGGGGGCCTTCGGCTCCCGAAGGTCCTCAAAAGTATAGTCTGATAATATTTTCCAAGTGTAATGTATGAACAGGCACCTTCGGAGCAGACATCTTCGGAGTCAGGCCGCGAATATACAAGAGCATGGTTAAGACGAAGCGCGACTGGAATGAAAAACGATCATGACGAAGGATAAGACGATCACGAAGCTATGTGCAGAAAGGCTTTGGCACAATAACAGAAAAGAGGAACCGACTTAAAGATGAAAAGCCGAATTGAACCTCGAAGAATTACTGTAGTTATTGATAAATATAAAGGGCATCAATGTAATTTTGTACGGGCTACGTCCCGTGCCTATAAATAGGTGAACAGTACTCCCGTACTGTTCACGCTGACTTGGCATACGCCTTTTTGCATCACGATTTGTACCTTTACCTTACATCAGTCTGAAGGTACATTTGTAATTCGTTTTTATGAATTTAATAACGGAAATATATCGATGATAATGCTGGTATTATTACTTGCACATTTTATATATAATTATTCTGTTTACTCATTTATCAACCTAACGAAGGTCTTTTCCTTCGTAACCTTCGTCCGGGATTCATTATACCCAAAGGGATATACTGTTTCTGAGGACGAAGGAGCTTGACATTTAACACTTTTATGTTGTCTTGTTCTTAATTCATAGCATTTGAGAACAAGCCCCCAACATTGGCGCCCACCTCCGGTCAACTCACTTCCACTTTTTGGGTTTTGAAAACCTTCAGCAAACGTCACCTTCGTCATGCCGCCGAAAAAAGCTTCAACGACAGGGGCGGCCACTCTGCAGCCGCTGGACCCCAATCAGGATGTCGTCTCTCTTAGGGAAGCCCGAGGCCAGAAGAGGAAGGCCATCAGTCCAATGCCTCCGGAAGACGATTTGGACCAAGAAATACAAAAAATGGAGATGCTCCATCAACAGGTTTAACGGAAGAAGGAGAAGATGGCTCGTCTAGCTGATCTTCAAAAGCAGATAGACGAAGCCTCTGAAGAGCTTCGACATCTCGCTCAAGATGACCAGAATCAAAGGCCCCCGTGCAGAGAGCTTCATCAAGAGGGTTTCTACAATGAGGATGACTGGTATGAAGATTTCCATCACAGAAATTTTGCTTTTGATGATGCTTCTCCCTTGTCAACAGAACTGTAGGCTGTTCCTTGGCAACAGTCTTACAAGCCGCCTCAGCTCCCCATGTACGACGGGCATTCAGACTCGAAACAATTCTTGATGAGCTATGAGGCAACTATATCTTCGTACGGTGGCAACACGGCGGTCATGGCAAAGTCCTTCGTCATGGCTGTCAGAAGCGTTGCACAAACTTGGTACTCTTCCCTTAGGCCAGGGACAATCACCTCATGGCAAAAGTTGAAGGATATGCTGATAACCAGCTTCCAAGGGTTTCAGACGAAGCCAGTCACTGCTCAAGCTTTATTCCAGTGCACCCAGGATCACGAAGAATATCTTCAGGCATATGTCCGAAGGTTCCTACGTCTGAGGGCGCAGGCACCAACAGTGCCCAATGAAATTGTCATTGAGGCCATGATCAAGGGGCTTTGGCCAGGACCTGCAGCTCAGTACTTTGCTAGGAAGCCTCCTCAAACTCTGGAGAAGCTGCTCCAGAAGATGGACGAGTACATTCGAGCTAACAATGATTTTTGCCAAAGAAGGGAGGAAGCCCTCAGGTTCTCTGAAATGACTAGGGGCTTCGGAGGAAGATTTTATCCAAGGCACGTCAGGTCAATTCACAATTCTACTCAAAATGACGACAAAGCGAGTCAACAGCAAAGGCCACAATGCTCCTCGCAAGCTTCGGGGCATCGGCAAAGCTCCTTCCGGCCGCCAGCGCCAAGGGGCAGAGGCGCCAGGGGCTTCGGGGGAAGATTTGGGGATCAACCAAGAAAAATATACTGCCTATTCTGTGGTGAAGGTAAGGGCCACACCACCAGGATGTGTCACATTACCATCCAGAAGCAAAAGGAGCTAGCAGAAGCTGCTGCACAACAGAATCAGCCGAAGCAGGTCATGCATACTGCTTCGTACCATTCGCCTTACATTCCAGAATATGTAGGCAATCACCCTGCAGCCTCTGTTGCTTCGGCAAGCCAACCCCAAGCTTCCTGGCAACAGCTTCCACTGCCACCACCAATACAATGAGCTTCGCAGCCAGAAGGGAGCCAGCACTCTCACCCCCAGAGGGACTTCAGAGAAGAATCCGAAGCTCGCACAGTCAATAGCACTGTGCCAGAGTCGAAGCACATTTACTGACAAAATATCCTATTCCCACAGCAGCTTTTTATGCTTTCACATTCAGTTTTATTTTCTTCGCAGTAAAGAACAATTATGGGGAGTTTAAATGTTTTTTATTGTTTTTCAAATCCTAGTAACAGTTTACCGAATTACCATAACAAAAATATGTCTTTTCCAAAGGCTTGAGTCGTCGAAGCATATGAATTTATGGTGGCATGAAGGACCGGTGTATTGTCAAATTTTTTTTATAATGGACACAGTGCAAATTATTCGAAACAGTGAAAAGTCGTTCCTAAAGGAGCGCAGAGTAAGTTTTCTGAGCTTACAGCGAAAAGTCAGCGCTGATTCCGCCGAAAGTAAAAGGCGAAGAAGCTCCTAAGGGAGGCTTCCAGCGAAAAATAAACGCTGATTCCGCTGAAAGTAAAAGGTGAAGAAGCTCCTAAGGGAGGCTTACAGTGAAAAATAAACGCTGATTCCGCTGAAAGTAAAAGGCGAAGAAGCTCCTAAGGGAGGCTTACAGCGAAAAGTCAGCGCTGATATAAAAAGTATGTGTGCTCTATTACAGGGATATGTATCTGTGGCACAAATGTCATTTTGCATAACATAACATCATCACATCATTTTGCATAACATAAGCATCATATAGCATATTGCATGCGGAACAAGAAGGGCATACAGTATTGATCTTTGGAGAATATTTTGGAAAAGAGAAAATCGTACTAAAGCACAAAACAAGTCGAGAAGAAGTGTAGCTTCATTAGAGAGGCAACAAAAAACTTTTCTATAGCTTCGGAGAATATTTCACGAAGCTTGGATAATCTTCACCAGGGAAGTGTGCAATTTCTTAAAATATAAGATTTTCTTCACGAAGCATGAAAAGAAGGGAAGGTGTTTTTTTTTCGCCGAAGGCTCAAAAAATGGTATGTAAGATTTCATGCATCGTAAAGAATTAAAACTGTACATGGATTATATATTACATTCAAAGTTACAATATACTACATACGTTACGTTCCAAATGTTTTTACAGTAGCATTTAATCCTCTTTAAGAACTATCTCTGTAGCTTCGTTCAGTAGCTGGTCAACAACCTTGTCCATAATGGCTTCGACCATTTTTCTAATTTCATCGTCCCCCTTCGGGTGGGGGCCCGAAGATGCCTCAGCAGGTTCTGAGCGAAGAGAAGATACAACTATATTACTATTACAAACCGTGAACAAAGTCTGGAATCAAAAACTACAACATAATAAAAATCACTAATTAATACCTATTTGCCCTTCGGGCTCTGTACTTTTTTCGGCAGCCGCCGCTACTTTTCTAGCATCATGAATGCCTTTTTCACTCTTTTGAATAATTTCTTGCGCCATTTCTCGGCCGTCGTTGTCCCAGATATCGGTGAAAAATTTTCCGCCGATCATGCTTGCTTCGGCTGAGGGGTCTTCAATGTCTTCGGAGGACAAAGTAGCTTCGGATCGCGCTAAAGATTTTACATGCTCACAACCTTTCTTCTCCAAAACAGTAGCAATTCCTCTAGCACCCGAAAAAGCACATATGTCTCCGCGGCTATTCAGGATTTCTTCGAAGGCCTCAGCTTTGTTACTGATCCATTCCATCGGACCTTCGGGATTGCCCCTTGAGAAATTCTCTTCGCTAGAGAATGCGCCAACGTTGGCAAAGCTGGATTTTATCTTTTTAACGCACTCTATGGATTTAACATAGCATCTTCTCTGAGAAGCACGAAGCTCTTTAACATTAACTTCCAAATGATCTGCCCATTGATCGCTTAATTCTCGTCATGTTTCTTCAAGAGTGCGTTCTTCTTTGGCTCGAGCTAGTTGTTTACGAAGATCTTCAATTTCACGCTTCTGAGCTTCGGCTTGAGTTTTAGAGTTAGCTTCGTCTTCCTTCATTTTTTCCACTAATGTAAGCAGAATTCTGTCCTTCTCCAAGGCTTCGTTTCTTAGCCTGATAACCTCTGTTCGAAGGTTGTTGAGAGCAATGGTGCAGCTCTCATCTTCGGCATTCTTCTGAGCCCTTAAGGCATTGCTGAGTATTAAGCCCTATTCAAAAGAATGAATGAGTTAACATAAGAGCAAAAAACTAATTCAAAATTCATAAACTTCAAAATTCACAATTTTTGTACCTTCAGACTATTGTACGCCAGGCTATCAGCAAGATCCTCTTTCGTCATGGCGCAAAGGCCAGCTTCGAGTTTCGGGAACCCCATGCTTCTAGCCATCTCCCGACACACGGATAATTCTTTATTCTCTGGGAGACAGTACAGGAAATCATCTTCGTTTGTTCCATTGAACACTATGGCCCCCCTCGGATACTTCAGTTCTTAGGCATAGTGATTGACTTCAAAAATCTCTTCTTCAGATAGTTTCTTCCCCGAAGCATGTCGCACAATATAATCATGTATTTTGGAAGATGCTTCGGGGGTGGCAGTGCCAATTTCCTCAGTCAGAATCGGCTCTGCTATTTTTGCTTTTTCAGTTTCTAAACTTGCCTTCAAAGGTTGTATCTTGGTGGATTCCGAAGGCCCAGTTTCAGTTTCAAACTGCTGCTTCGAAGTTTCGGCAGCAAAGGCTTCAGTAGACACTTCAACAGTTTTCTTTGGAGTTGTGCTTGAAGATTTAATTGTCTCCAAAACATCCAGCACATTAACCATCCTTTTTCTTTTCGGGGTCGCTGCTGGCCCCTTCTGGCTTTTAGCTGACTCAACTTTTGACGAAGAACTTATAACATCTAGTGTTTTTCTTTCTTCAGATTTCTCTTTTCTTATTGCTGGTGCTTCGGCCATTTTTTCGGATTTTGGCGCTGCAGTTGGTTCTCTGGCTTCGGTGGCTGAAGAGGCCTCGCCAATAAACTCGGGCACTGTGGCCAGCTCAATACAGCGTGGAGGGTGTGTGGACACTTTTACTTTCTTCCTCTTCGGCGCTGGCTCCCCGGGAGCAGCCGAAGCAGTGTCCTTTGTAGGAGAAGTATTTTTTCTCTTTTGACCTCGCATTGGATAATAGTAGTCGGGATAGATAAATCCAATTGCATCAAATACTCGGTTGAGTCTCTTCTTTTTTCGGCCTCCGAAAGCCGCTGATAATGCAGTGTTTTCGGTCTTCGAGTATGCCCCAAGCAATTCATCACTTACATTCTCAATGCTTTTCAGCCAATCATCATCTGGTTCAACAAACTTATCTCCATACTTGAATGTATATTTTAGCCTGATTAGTCCACCCTCGTCAGTTTCTTTAACGGCCTCCTTCGGCATTTCCCAGTCATCTACAAGTGGCCACACTCTGAAGGCAATGTGCTCTTGCATTAAATCCCTGGTCCCAATAAAAGAACAGACTACGCCGAAGGCCCTCTGACATTCTTCAGCTGCTTCGTCCATTTCTACCTTTGGTTTTCGGAGTCCGAAGCGCTGCCAGATAGGGCGCATGATGATGTCTTTGATATCTTCCCGAACCTTCAAATCATTCTTCACGTAGAACCATTCCTTCATCCATTCCTCGGGCCATCTCTTCCGAAAGGTTGGCACAGGACAGCTTGACCCAGAGCGGGCACCGAAGCTATAGCAACCAAAATTATTATGATATTGCTCCTTACCCCAGGGTTTCATCTCATATACTAGCTCGTGTATATTGCAAAAGCTTTTTGCACTTGGCTCCAGGCCCTGGCTCCTCACGGCCCAGACAAAGATTCCCAATCTTATCACTGCCTCGGGGGTAAGTTGATGAAGGTAGATTTGATATAATTTCAGAACCTCTACCACAAACCTGCTTAGAGGGAATCGTAGCCCAGCCTTTAAAAAGCTTCGGAAGATCACGACCTCATTATCTTCGGGGGTCGGCGTAGTTTTTTCTCTGTCATCTGCCCTCACGATGGATATATCCCGGAAATATCTCCCCCTCATATTTTCAAGGTGACTCTACTTTATAGTTGATTTTCCGAAGTTTGAGTGACTAGGTCGCCACGGGCGATCTTCGGAGTCCTCCCCACCACTATCCACATCATAGCTATCACTGTCGCCAGTATCTTCCGATAAACCCTCCAAAGTTTTCTTGACAATCTTTTCCGTATTGGTCTTCGACATTGACTCAAGAAAACCCAGGTGCATCTCCTCCGAAAGGCTTAGCTTCGAAGCACCAGCAACTATCTTATCCTCAGACATTTTCGCGAATGCTGGCAAACCAGACTTGACACCGAAGCTTAAAAATCTAAGACCGAGCAAATGCTGACGCGCGCAGGCTGAAAGCTGGGTGCGTAGGCTAATAGCTGGGTGAGAAAAAGCAGGTGGCAAAAGGGCGTGCCAAATAAACTCGCGGTGAGCTTGTATTTATACACCCAGTATGTCAAAAACTGGAGGGCCCCGCTTGTCAATGACTGTTGCTATTCTAGCAAAAGGAAGGTGTTTTTTTGGACCTTCGGCTTAAAGCCTTCGTCCATGTCGCAATATGAATTTATCTTTACAATAAATTGACATTGCGAGGGGCTACTGTTGGGGGCCTTCGGCTCCCGAAGGTCGTCAAAAGTATAGTCTGATAATATTTTCCAAGTGTAATGTGTGAACAAGCACCTTCGGAGCAGGCATCTTCGGAGTCAGGCCGCGAATATACAAGAGCATGGTTAAGACGAAGCGCGACTGGAATGAAAAACGATCATGACGAAGGATAAGACAATCACGAAGCTATGTGCAGAAAGACTTCGGCACAATAACAGAAAAGAGGAACCAACTTAAAGATGAAAAGCCGAATTGGACCTCGAAGAATTACTGTAGTTATTGATAAATATAAAGGGCATCAATGTAATTTTGTACGGGCTGCGTCCCGTGCCTATAAATAGGTGAACAATACTCCCGTACTGTTCACGCTGACTTGGCATACGCCTTTTTGCATCACGATTTGTACCTTTACCTTACATCAGTCTGAAGGTACATTTGTAATTCGTTTTTATGAATTTAATAACGGAAATATATCGATGATAATGCTGGTATTATTACTTGCACATTTTATATATAATTATTCTGTTTACTCATTTATCAACCTAACGAAGGTCTTTTCCTTCGTAACCTTCGTCCGGGATTCATTATACCCAAAGGGATATACTGTTTCTGAGGACGAAGGAGCTTGACATTTAACACTTTTATGTTGTCTTGTTCTTAATTCATAGCATTTGAGAACAAGCCCCCAACAGCTGTCAATGACTCAAGAAAATAGTAGCGCAGGGGTATAACTGAAAGAGTTAGTTTAGAAAGAACCCGAGGTCTTCGGTGCAAAGTGGATTTCCAGGAAACCTTATTAATAATTTGATTTTTAATCCAAACAGAACTTGAAAAATTCATAACTTCTATTTTGTTCACCCAAATCGAGTCAAACAAATTTTGCTAGACCCTAAATAATGTAAACTACTTAGGAAAAATATAAAACCCCTAAGTGTTACAGAAAACTTTAAAGTTTTGAATTAAATGATTAACTGGTCAAAAGCTAAAAGAAATAAGGAAAAATAGCTACACTATTTGACTGGGGTTAAGAAAATTTAGAGAGGTACTTAATCACTTCCTAACCTGTTTAAAAATAATCAACCCCTCTGTACACCAAGTTAAGGTAGAGTTTACCATTTAAATCATTCTTAGCCTAAAGTTAGAGAAAATATGAAAGGTAGTTTAAAATAGGAACCAGAGAGTACCCATATTTTTGTTAGCTTTCTTATTCAGTGTAGTTCACTAGAAAAATTTATTATACCCTTGTTTAGTGCAAAAGAAAGGAGATACCTTTTAATTTAGAAGAACAAGAGAAACCTTAGAAAAACCCTAGAAAAATAACCCTGAGGAGAAAACACCCCAAACCTTGGGATAACTAACATTTTGTTATTATGAACATAGGAAAAATATGGGATCTGTTGTTTGATATTTTTCACATAACAAGTTAGTTATAAGCCCCTTTTTGGCATAAAACTTTAGAAATTCACAACTAAATATCCAGTAGGCCTTTTTCTGTGATTTTTAACGCAGAGGCCTAATATCACTTATGTATCTGAACAAAAATAAAATTTGGTACAGAAAGTTCAATTAAATCCCAGCTATAGTGCAAAGGTCCTTTTTAAAACTTATCTTGTTAATTTTGCACAAGTAGTATCTGAATCAGTATCCACCTCAAATTTATAGGATAGATTACAGTGACAACTAGTAACCCACTGTAATTTTTACAGAATTTTTGGAAAAAGTTAAATCACTGTTGTAGTTCAAACCCACCCTAGAATTCATAAATGGAAAATGAAAAAGGGGGAAATTGATAGTGGAAATTAATGTTACCCTAACCCAACCCGCAAAACCCCTTAAATGCCAACTAAAACATCTAAGGGAAATTCAAGTTTCAATCCACTGTGCTTATCCCTAGGCAGAACCCATACATAAATTGATAAGCATAAACCACTAAGAGCCCCGTATAACCAGGAAACCCTAAGTTATTAACTAACTTAGTTTTTCTTCACTTAGCATAATGATTACTAAATCCTGCATAATCATAGCATACATATTCTTATTCATTGCATTCGATAGATTGCAACCTCGCTGACGGAGAGTACATCCTCGTGCCGGAGCAAGGAGTTGCTCAGGAGGTAGCCCCGGATCCAGCACTAGAGCCTGCCCTAGAGGATCTGCCTGCCCCAGCTTTGGAAGGCAAGCCTCGGTTTTATGCATAACCTATTTATTATGCTATTTTACTACAATTAATGTTGTAGGCTTGTATTGTGCACTTAAGTGTAGGAGTTGATTGAAACCCTAGTTGCATGAACTCAGGAATCCTTTTTGGGATGGATACTAGTATGCTAGGTCGAGTAGCTGCTTTGCTAATTAGGGATCTCAGTAGAAGTCGAGTGATTTTTCTAGCACTCGCGTGAGGACAGGAATTGGTTGTACCCACTTTCATATCATATTGGTGTTGGTCTGTGGACACAGATCCATGGGGATGCGTGGTCTACGAGCTAAAAATTGGAATAAGGATTAACGTGCGGATACCTATGTCAAGCGTTTGAATGTACTAAGCACATGCCGAGAAATATGGTAAATCGGTAAGCCTAGTACCTGATTGAGCCTGCCAGCGGACATATCCCCTCACACGACCTGAGACATGGTCTCCCATTCCAGTTATGGTGAGTACAAGTGCGGTCACTGCATGACGGCAGTCGGGGTCAGTGAGGCATTGTACGCCAAGGCGGTGAGCCCTAATCTGCTGCCAGGGAATCGATGGGGACGGTTGATGTGTGTGGGGACGGAGTGCCTCGCCACGTCGTGTGTTTAGGTTTACCTTGCAAGGATAAAAAAACTCGATTTGAATCGTCTGCTTCTCGCAGCTAATGAGACTGCTTGATCCATTGTACTGCATTGAGTAACAAGTGGAAATGTGATGATGTGGCAAAAGATGTTGATTGCTAAATTGCTTGATACCATGAATGAGTAGATAGTACACATTTAGCCTTAAGAGAGTCACACTAAAACTTGACAAAGCTAAAACTTGATTTTTAGACTCAGCTAGTGCTTTTGGCAACCAAACACCTCAGCCAAACAGCTGCATGTCTAGAGGTAGAGGAGTAGACTCCTCACACCGGGTAAGTCTAGCTGAGTATTAGTATACTCAGCCTTGCTTGTGGCATAATTTTTACAGATGCTCTGGAGGACATGGTTGCTGGAGTGACTTGGCCGTCCACCTTGCCACCGGGTTGGACAGTCGAGTGGGACCCTGTCTCGGCAGAGGAGGAGCATGAGGAGTGATGGGATAGGCTTCCCCATCTCTCTGTTTATTTATCGCTAGTTTTATTCCGCTGCATTCCGAACAATGATGACTACTTTTGTTAAAACTCCGACGATGATGCAATAAATTTAATACTCCTTAATGTATGGTTTTATGCTTTATTGTATTTGCTCTGTGCCTCACCATCGAGTGAGTACGTGGTACTTGATCCTGTTAGTGGCCTCGTCGGACTAGATCCGAGGGACTGACGTGTTATTCCTATTTATGTGTGGTCTAGCCTTTAAGGCGGGACTTAGGCACTTAAGTTGGAATAATTCGGGCGGTTCCGCCACAAAAGAAACAAAACTTAGTAGCCCTTTCCACCGCCTAAGCCGAGTACATTGCCGCAGGCCATTGTTGTGCGCAATTACTTTGGATGAGGCAAACCCTTAGGGAGTATGGCTACAAATTGAGCAAAGTCCCTCTCCTATGTGATAATGAGAGTGCAATTCGCATGGTGGATAGTCCCGTTGAACATAGCCGCACTAAGCACATAGATATTCGGTATCACTTTCTGAGAGATCACCAACAAAAGGGGGATATCAAAATTGCTTATGTCAATACCCACAACCAATTAGCCGATATATTTACCAAGCCATTAGATGAGAAGACCTTTAGCAAGCTTAGGAATGAACTAAATATACTTGATTCTCAGAATTTTGATTGAGACATTGCACACATAGCTATTTCATATACCTTTGATCATATCTCTTTCATTTGGTACAAATGCATATTTCTTATTCTTCTTGTGCCAAGGCTAAGATTAATATTCTTTCATGAGTATCTCCTATATTAGTCTTAGATTGAAAGGGAAATGGAGTATTCGGCAAAGACAAGGCTTCCACTCCAACTCTAACCATATCATTTACCCTTTGTCGTTACTCATATGACTCTCAATGGTATGACCCTTCACTCATATTTATTTCCCATTTGGGAGAAAGTA
The DNA here is from genome assembly GCA_029449295.1 of Zea luxurians. Classification (NCBI taxonomy): domain Eukaryota; kingdom Viridiplantae; phylum Streptophyta; class Magnoliopsida; order Poales; family Poaceae; genus Zea; species Zea luxurians. The sequence continues at coordinate 9,204,995 of JAOPSE010000084.1, forward strand.
TTAGGCCCCAAAGGGAGAGAAAATGAAAAAGGGCTCTCAAGTTCTCCGTTTTTGGCGATTAATGCCAAAGGGGGAGAAAGTATTAAGCCCAAAGCAAAAGGTCCGCACCACCATTTTAAAATTTTAATGTATTTTTCAAATTGGTATCAAGTTTTTCCAAAAAGAATTGTTTATTTCAATTAATATTTTAAAAGTCAAACTTTCAATTGGTATCTTTAAAAGTCAATTTACAATTGGTATCTGTTTTAAAAACCCTCTTGAAAGCTAAGGGGAGAATTCATTCAAGGGAGCTTTTGTTTAGTCAAAGGAAAAGCATTTGAAATAGGGGGGGGGGGAGAATTTCAAATCTTAAAAATGCTTCTTGCAATCACATTTCTATACCTTTGACTATTTGCAAAAGATTTTGAAAGGATTTTTCCAAAGGATTTGCAAAAACAATCAAGTGGTGCAAATGTGGTCCAAAATGTTAAAAAGAAGAAAAGCAATCCATATACACTTAGTGATACCTTTAATTGGTTTAACTCCAAGTAACCTATGCACATTCATAAATGCAAACTAGTTACATTTCTGCACTTTATATTTTCTTTGGTTTGTGTTGGCATCAATCACCAAAAAGGGGGAGATTGAAAGGGAAATAGAGTTAACCATTTCCTATAATCGATTTTGGTGGTTGACATACAACACAAACCACATGGACTAACTAGTTTGTCTAGATATCATTTATCTCAGGTGCATAAGGTTCAACACAAACCAAGAAAGAAATGCAGTTAGGGATGCAATCAAATTTGGACCAAAGGATTTAGAGTGTGCTGAAAATTGGCGCACCGGACACTGTCCGGTGCACCAGGTCCATACACTTCCAAAGCAGCAACTCTCAGATTTCTGCCAGGCGCGCTCGACTAAAATTCACCGGACTGTCCGGTGTGCACCGCACTGTTCGGTGAACCAGTAGAGCAACGGCTCCTTGCGCGCCAACGGTCGACTGTGCAGAGCACAGAAGTCAGAGCGTAGAAGTCAGAGGGCACCGGACTGTCCGGTGTGGCACCAGACTGTCCTGTGCAGCAAGACGACAAGACTCTCCAATGGTCAACTGCTCCAAACCCTAACGGACGCGCTGACATGGCGCGCACCGAATAGTGAACAGTGACTGTCCGGTAGCGCACCGGACTGTTCAGTGCGCCCATCGCCAGCAGCCTTCACCAACAGCTATGGAAGTGGTTAGGGGCTATAAATACCCCCTAACCACCTCATTCATATCCATCCAAGTTTTTTGAACATCACATTCATTGCAAGAGCAAAAGACTTCACTCTAAGACACATTAAATAGATCAAATCCCCTCCAAGCCTCCAAATCAACTCAATTCCATTAGAGACTTGAGAGAGGGTGTTTTGTGTTCTTTTGTTGTTCTTGTTGCCTGGATTGGCCTTTTTCTTTTTCCCTTCTTATTCTCAAGAAACTTGTAAGCAAAGCAAGATACACCAATTGTGTGGTGGTCCTTGCGGGGTCTTAGTGACCCGTGAGATTAAGGAAAAGGCTCACTCGGTCTAAGTGATTGATTGAGTGAGGGAAAGGGTTGGAATAGACCCAACCTTTGTGGCCTCCTCAACGGGGACTAGGTTCTTTGGAACCGAACCTCGGTAAAACAAATCACCATGTCTGCTCGCTTTGATTCTCACTTGATTTGTTTGCCCTCTTTCCTCTCTCTAAACGTTTCCTTGCTAGTATTGAATTAAGTGTGCTCCCATACGTCATCCGCATCCTTTGAGCCACTCCTAGCAAGAGAAACAATCTTTTGGACTTGAGTTTAATTCTAACGCCAACCCCCAGGCTTTAGTGTGTGTGTAAGTTTATAAATTTCAGGTCTCGCCTATTCACCCCCTCTAGGCGACTTTCAATGTCATCTTCGGAGGTCACGGAGAATAGGAAAATAGGAGGCAGCAAAAGCTCAACGACCGGCAGGTCCTCGTGGCCACCACCAGTGCCCCCAACTCCTTACCGGTGGTCGGAACACGCGATAACCTTCAACCGAGCTGATCAATGGCTTACCTTTGATCATCCCGGCAAGTACCCACTCCTCGTTGATCCGTTGATTTGAGAGAGCCGGGTAAAGAAATTATTGGTGGATGGGGGAAGCAGCATGAACGTCACCTTCCCCGGACGCTCCAGGCCCTAGGGGTCGCAGTCAAAGACCTCACAGAGTCAGATACTCCTTTCTTCAGCATCGTGCCGACTGAAGGGGAGTACCCACTCGGACACATCTACCTATCCGTCACCTTTGGAACCCTAGAGAACTATCAAACTGAGTTCCTGAGGTTCGAGGTGGCGCGCTTCGACTGCGGGTACAATGCCATCATTGGAAGACCAGGAATGGCGAAGTTCATGGCTATTCCACATTACCCGTACATGATACTGAAGATGTCGAGACCTTAGGGAATCATCACCGTGCGTGCTGATTTCCAAGGCGCCGCACAGTGCTTCCGGGGAGCCATTCAAACAGCTTTCACCGTCGGGCCCCCGGTAGCTCTTCCTACACAAGCGAACATCAGGCTGGAGGAGGAAAATCTCATAATACCCACTAACAAAGCTCAGGTTGTGACCTCTATACGATCGACTGAAGAAACTAAGAGGATTAATCTGGGATTCTTTGATGAACGCAAGACTGCCATCATCAGCTCCAGCCTTGATGACAAATAGAAAAGCACGCTCGTCCGGTTCCTGCAAGATAATCGGGATGTATTCACATGGCAACCTGCGAATATGCCGGAAGTCCCGAGAGAACTGACCGAGCACAAACTGAAGGTGTATCCACAAGCAAGGCTGATTCGACAGAAGCTACGTTGTTTCACGCCTAATAAAAGAGAAGCTATTCGCGCCGAGTTAGCCCGCTTAGTGTCAGCAGGATTCATTAGAGAAGTACTACACCATGAGTGGCTAGCGAATCCTGTTCTTGTACTTAAAAAGAATATAGTCAATTGGCGCATGTGCATCGACTATACTGATCTCAACAAACATTGCCCGAAGGATCCCTTCGGGCTCCCTAGGATAGATCAGGTAGTTGACTCGACAGCCGGCTGCTCTATGTTCTCCTTCCTAGACTGTTACTCTGGGTATCATCAGATCAGCTTGGCAAAAGAAGATAAGGAGAAGACTGCTTTCATCACACCATTTGGAGCTTTCTGCTATACCTCCATGTCGTTCGGCCTCAAGAACGCTGGAGCAACGTACCAGAGAGCCATCCAAACATGCTTAGCCAATCACTGGGGCAAGCGGGTGGAAGCTTACATTGATGATGTGGTTATCAAGACAAAAAACTCAAAAAACTTCATCGAGGATTTGCAACTGGTCTTCAATAGCCTAAGGCGCTACCGGTGGAAGCTGAACCCGGAAAAATGTGTTTTCGGAGTGCCAGACAGAAAGCTGCTTGGATTCATTGTCAGTCACCGAGGAATAGAGGCAAATTTGGAGAAAATTGAGGCCATCATGAGAATGGAAGCGCCACGGTCACAGAAAAAGGTGCAAAGGCTCACTGGATGCATGGTAGCGCTAAGGAGGTTCATATCAAGGCTGGGCGAGAAAGGAATGTTATTCTATAAATTGCTCAAGGTGGACAAATTTTAGTGGACCATAGAAGCACAGGAGGCTCTAGAGGCACTGAAGAAATTCTTGACCACTCCGCCAGTACTCAAGCCACCATGCCGAGCTACGCTCGGTCAGCTAGCAGAAGATTTGCTCCTGTATATCTCCTACACAACTCATGTGGTAAGCACCGTGTTAGTATTCGAGCGGGCATAAGAAGGACACACATACCCGGTATAGCATCCAGTTTATTTCATCAGCGAAGTCCTCAGGCCATCAAAGATAAGGTATCCTCAAGTCCAAAAGCTGCTATACGTGGTACTTCTAACCGCTCGCAAGCTCTAACACTACTTTGACAACCACAAAGTCATAATAGTCACATGATTTCTGATAGGTGATATTCTCCATAACAAAGAAGCTATTGGAAGAATAGCCAAGTGGGCATGCGAGCTTGGGGCTCATGACATAGAGTTCCGACCCCACACGGCGATAAAAGCTCATGCATTGGTTGACTTCATATCAAAATGGATTGAGCACCAGGTCTTGGAAAGCCAGAGGTCACTGAAGCATGGATAATGTACTTTGATGGCTCGCCAAAGCTGCAAGGAGTGGGGGCAGTGATTCTCTTTATTGCTCCCAGAGGTGAACAACTCAAGTATGCACTCTAGCTTTTGTTTCCGGCATCCAATAATGCAGCAGAGTACGAAGCACTGGTCCATGGACTGAGCATCGTGATTTCACTCAGCATCAAGAAGCTAATGGTATACGGTGATTCACTGGTAGTCATAAGTCAGATAAACAAAGATTGGGACGGCTCGACCGACTCAAGGGGCAAATATTGTGCAGTCGTGCGGAAGTTGGAAGACAAGTTCGAAGGATTAGAGTTCCACCACGTGGAAAGGGACCGCAATGCAGTGGCTGATGCATTGTCAAAACTGGGGTCTAGTCAGGGCCAAGTTCCACCTGGGATCTTCATCCAGGAAATACAGCAACCAAGCATTGTCACGGATCAGATGGAAGAATGCAATGCCCTGAGTCAGCCAGAGGCATATCCGAATGATTGGAGAGAGTCGATCATCAGGTACATAAGGAACAAAGAGAAACCGGATGATAAGGCCGCGGCAGAGTGCATCGCGACACAGTCGGCCCACTATACCATCATAGGGGCCTGCTGTACATAAGAGGCGCAGGAGGAGTCCTCATGAAGTGCATCCAGTTGGCTACCGGGAGACATCTATTAGATGAGATTGATGCCGGGCAGTGTGGCGTGCTTGCTGCATCAAGAACTTTAGTGGGAAAAGCCTTCAGATCTGAGTTTTACTGGCCAACTGTGAAGAATGATGCTGCTGAATTAGTCCAAAAGTGTGAGGCGTGCCAGTTCCTATCAAAACAACAGCACTTACCCGCGCAACAGCTGTAGACCATTCCTGTGACCTGGCCATTTGCATGCTGGGGGCTGGACATGATCGGGCCCTTCAAGAAAGCTCAAGGGGTTATACCCACGTACTGGTTACCATCGACAAGTTTACAAAGTGGATTGAATACAAGCCAATCGCTTCCTTAACCTCAGCAAAGGCAGTGGAGTTCATTCAGAAGATAATGTTTAGGTTTGGAATACCTAATAGCATAATCACTGACCTGGGGTCCAACTTCACCAGCTCGGAGTTCTTCGATTTCTGCGAGCAAAGGAACATTCAGATCAAGTACGCATTAGTGGCACATCCAAGAGCTAATGGGCAGGTGGAAAGAGCCAACGGGATGATACTAGGTGCACTAAAAAAGAAGGTGTTCGATAAAAGCGAGAAGCTTGCATGGAAGTGGATCAGGGAACTACCATACGTAGTCTAGAGCCTACGAACCCAGCCAAGCTAAGCTCTGCATGGAAACACACCATTCTTCATGGTGTATGGGTCAAAGGCAGTGCTACCAGCTGATCTGATCTTTGGGGCGCCCAGGCTAACCTTCGAAAGCATAGCTGAAGTAGAAGCAACCAGGCTAGAGGACATCGATGTGCTGGGAGAGGAATGGTTAAATATGGTAATTCAGTCGGCCATATACCAGCAGACCTTGACGCGCTACCACGACAAAGTTGTGTGACATTGATCCTTCATAGTGGGAGACTTGGTCCTCCATCGAGTACTAACGGGGGAGGGCGACACAAACTGTCACCACCATGGGAAGGATCGTTCGTCGTTGTAGAGGTCACACGGCCGAGATCCTACCGGCTCACTCAGATGGACGGCACTGAGGTGGGAAATTCATGGAATATCAAGCACCTTAGGAAATTCTACCCCTAGAAATACTCAAAATTCTTGAGGGGAAGTCGTACTTTGTAAGCAGAAGGTTTCAGCTTTCATCTTCCGAGGCATTCAAGTTCTTGATTGACAACTGACTTAGATTGGGTTCAACTCAAAATCAGCACAACACAAATCAGGGTGAACACTATGCCCTACTGATGGAGCAATCGACTTAAGTCGAGAACGCTTTAAGTCAGTGCGACATGCTCACGCTTACACAACTCAGGATGAACACTATGCCCTATTAACGGAGCAATCAGCTTAAGTCGGGAATGCCTTAAGTCAGTGCGACATGCTCATGCTTACACAACTCAGGGTGAACACTATGCCCTACTAACGGAGCAATCGTCTTAAGTCGGGAACGCCTTAAGTCGGTGCGACATGCTCATGCTTACACGATCAGGGTGAACACTATGCCCTACTAACGGAGCAATCGGCTTAAGTCGGGAACGCCTTATGTCGGTGCGACATGCTCACACTTACATGACTCAGGGTGAACACTATGCCCTACTAACGGAGCAATCGACTTAAGTCGGGAATGCCTTAAGTCGGTGCGACATGCTCATGCTTACACGACTCAGGGTGAACACTATGCCCTACTAACCGAGCAACCGGCTTAAGTCGAGAACGCCTTAAGTCTTTGTGACATGCTCACGCTTACACGACTTAGGGTGAACACTATGCCCTACTAACAAAGCAATCGGCTTAAGTCGGAAACGCCTTGAGTCGAAGCGACATGCTCATGTGTACGCAAGCTAGGGTGATCACCATACCCAAGTAACAAAATAGCTAACTCGAATCAGGAACACTTGGAAGAAAAAATATCTCGCTTGCAGTATCAAGGGCGTTCTCAGTACCCTGCTGACAGAACAATCAGTTCAAACATAACAAATACATACACACAGAACTCATGCTACACTTTTCCTCTAAAAAGTACTAACTCAAGGAATAGGTGTTTTTCAAGCAAATCATTGCGCTGGAGCATTCTTGCAGGAAGCCTCAGCTGCAGGAGTAGCGGTAGAAGATGGTCGGCTCGTGACATCAGGCGCAGCAACAACATCAGTGACAATGTCTTTAGGCACCACGACGCCAGGCCTCCTCATTAGGATCTGCCCGGCGCGAACAACCTTGTCCATGGCCTTGTCGCACATCACCTTCATAACAACGCGGTCGTCCTCCAAGGCCTTGATATGGAGGCAGGCGACCTCCAGCTCCTGAGCAACAAGCTTCTTGGAAGCACATAGCTTACCAAGTCGGGACACTTTATTCTGGGATGCCGTCAGTTCGTCACAATGATGGTCCAAGTCCGACATGGTAAAGCAGTGACTCCTCTCTAGAATGGTCAAGGAAGTGCTGTCGTCACGGTATAGCCTGTCTAGATTGTCATGAGAAGCAACGAGTGCTCGCTTTTCCTCCTGCAAGCAAGAGCAACACTGAGCATCGAAGCAAGGGAAGCAAAATAGAAGCAGCCAAGAGAATTTACCTCATAAGCCATCTTCTCGGAGTCAAGTTGTGCATTTAGAGAAGAGTTTAAAGCGCAAGCACTGTCCAAGAAAGCAGATGTTTGGCTCAAGTCAGCCTGAGTTTGGGTATACTTCTCTTCAATATCAGAGCATCGTCGAGCCAAATCTGATAAAGCAGCAGAGAAATGCACAAGATATAAAATAAGCAGGGTGATGAAAACAAAAAAGGAAACTGTGAGCACACTAACCAATGTTTGAGGCCTTCAGATCTTCTAGCTGTTTTTGAAGCAGCAAAGGGTTCCACTGCATCAAGGATGAAACTTGGTCGAGGACAGGAGCGCCACACAATTTCAGTTGGGCAGATATGGAGCCAAGAACATCCTATGATTATGAAAAAAATAAGCAATAAAGCTAGTTTGCCAGCATGAACAGTGAAAAGAGAAAGTTGATTCACCTGAAGGTTGGAGAGGAACAAGGGAAGACCCAAAGCCGGAAGAATTGGTGCATTGCTAGATGAGGGAATGTCAGCAGGAACGATATCTGTGGCAGAACCTCCCAAGTTATTGGGCCTACATGCACTTGTCCTTGTCTCAAAGACCTCAGACAGCTATGCATGTGCACCAGATAACTTAACAGGATCCGTCCGAGTGTCCCAAGGACCCCAGATAAACCACTTCCATCCAGGATCGCAAGATTAAGTAAACGCAAATCACACACCAACAATTTGCAGCGGAATTTCTTTATTACAAAAAGTTACAGGTTACAACAAATTTACATTATATTTATTGGAGTGGTTCCAAAAGTGATTCAAAGAAATAAACTTTGAAATGTTATAAATTATTTATAAGTTTGAAATATCTGCTAGCTCAATGACAATCCTCAATAAGAAGTATAGAAGAGTTACTTAGACTTATAAGAAGGCCGTGCCCACCGGCGCTTAACACCATCCATAGTAGCACAAATCTAGTACCTGCAACAACATGGGTTCGAAAACCCTAAGTACGAAGTGTACTTTCGCAAGTCTTACCCATCTAAGGAAAAAGACTGTCAAGGATATGCTGGCTTTTGGGAATCAAGGTAAAGTTTAACAAGATTCAAAGACTCTTTTGCAGAAAAGCTTACTATGAGTGGATCCTTAAAAATTCATTTTACTTGTTAGGTTCAGTAAAGTTACGTGCATCTAGAGTTCTTTCTATCCTAGATCAAACACTTGGCCTACACTAGTCGTCTTTTTATCATCCCTTCAGTTCACTGGATTGCTACGTGTAGGGCAGTGACCAAATCTTCATATCCAAGAAGTAACGGCAATCCGAACCGATTAATACCCAGCTGGGGATCTCTAACCACACGACATATGTAGCACTTAACCCTTGCATATTTCAACTCGCCACCGGGTTTCTCAAGACCAGACCAGGTTCACGCCAACCGAGAGCACTGATACACCACCGTCCAGCCTCTTGCCACGGAGGGTACACGCTATTCTTGCCATCTCTCCATTCCCATTGCATGTTGGCCTTTCTAGTATTGGTCCAACCAAGGCAAAGCTTACCCATGATGAGGCATGTGGCCAGTTAAAAGGTCCTCAATCAGCAAGCCTACATCGGTACGGTCCTTAATCGACTCAGACAGAGACACTACACCGAACTTCCTTCTTGTGCAAGTCAACCGCCCGGTCTCGCCTTTCTTATTTAAAACCCAAAGTTTGGTACCTAGTAGAGGTACATCTTTTCCGATGTTGAACCCATCAAGGCCCTGATGGATCCACCATCACAAGTTTTTTTTTTGTAAAAATTCCCATCCAATCTGAAGCATCACCTTTTGTTGTAAAACAAAACATTTTGTTTTTCTAAAGCAAGACTAAGCATCACAAAAATCCTTTTTATAAAAGGGTATCAAGGAATGGTAATCAATTTTTCCAAGGAAGGAAATGCATCAATGGTTTAGCACACAACTCCTACCACCTAATGCATCATATAAGGTGATAAAGTTTTTAAAACAACAAGGAAAGGGATCATGCACCGGGGCTCGCCTGGAATAATACTAGGTTAGTTTTTGTTAGATGATGTCCACTTGGCGATCAGCTTTTGTTCCGATACTTGCTCCGTCTGTCTCTCTTCAGGTTCGTCCATCAGCATCACCCCTCTTCAGGTTCGTCCATCAGCATCACCTTGCGAGTGGCTCATGCTTTCCCGTCTCTTGTGGTCGACTCAGCTTTGGTCCTCCGCATCATGTGGTTAATTAACATACCTAAATGATTTGCATAATGCATATGAATGCATATAAACAAGAATAGTACAAGACTAAATATTGCTACACCGAAGAGGATTATATATTTAGTGACGAGGCATTATGTGACGGAACCTCCCAAGGTATTAGGCCCACCTACAGTTATCCTTGTCCTAAGGACCTTGAACAACCCTATAGATGCACATAATCACTTGACAAGTTCGGTAACTGTATTCTCATCATTTCGCCCAAGAGCGCTTCACCCGTCATGCAGATATTACATCACAAACCCGAAGTAAAGAAATAGCGGAAGCGGATTACAATAACATAATTTACATTAACAAAATATAGAGAGAGTGTACTTATTACAATACCAGGGTCATGAGTGCATAAAGTGTTATTACAGACCAAGGAGGCAAAACACCCTCCCGCACAAACGTTTAGTGTTTTCAAAGTGGGAGGCAAACATCCTCCCGTGACCAACTTCACTATTAGGGCTCTTCCTTGGGTACCACCTTTCAACAGAAACAACAAAACTCCGCTGTTTCCTCACCTACAACAACATGGGTTCGAAAACCCTGAGTACGGAGTGTACTTTCGCAAGTCTTACCCGACAAAAGAAAAAGACTCTCAAGGATATGTTGGCTTGAGGGAGTCAAGGTAAGGCTAATCAAAAATCAAAGACTATGTTTGCAAAAATGCATACTATCAGTGGATCCTTAAAAATCCAGTTTTATTGTCAAGTTAAGTCATTACCTGTAGCTAGAGTTCTTTCTACCTTAGTTCAAGCACTTGGCATATACTAGCCGTCTTTTATCATCCCATCAGTTCACTGGATTGCTACGTGTAAGTCAGTGACCAAGTATGTATGTCCGAGAAGTAATGACGAACCAAATCGATTAATACTCAGCTAAGGATCTCCAACCACACGACATATGTTGCACTTAACCCTTGCATATGTCAACTCGCCACCGGGTTTCTCAAGACCAGACCGGGTTCACGCCAACCGAGAGCATTGATACACCACCGTCCAGCCTCTTGCCATGGAGGGTACACGCTACTCTCGCCATCTCTCCACTCCCATTGCGTGTTGGCCTTTCTGGTATTGGTCTGCCCGAGGCAAAGCTTACCCATGACGAGGCATGTGGCCAGTTAAGGGGTCCTCAGTCAGCAGGCCCTCATCGACACGGTCCTTAAGTGACTCAGACGGAGACACTACACTGAGACTTCCTGCTCGTGCAAGTCACCCACCTGGTCTTAGATTTATTATTTAAAACCCAAAACTTGGTACCTGACAGAGGTACATCCTTTCAGATGTTGAACCCATCATGGCCATGATGGATTCACCATCTAATACTTTTCCTTTGAAAACTTCCCATCCCATCTGAAGCATCATCTTTGTTTTAAAACAAACCATTTTGTTTTCTAAGGCAAGACTAAGCATCAGAAAACTTTTAAGTAAACAGGTATCAAGCAATGGTATCAATTCCAAGGAAAAGGAAATGCAGCAAGTGTTTAACATACAAGTCCTATCACCTAATGCATCGAGCAAAGTGTTAAAGATTTTTAAACACAAGGAAATGGGTAATGCACCAGGGCTTGCCTTGTGTTGTAGGGGATTCAGGATCTGTTCCACGGATATCAAAATAAAAACTATTCTCGGCAGGTGGAGTCTCAGCTAGTGGTGTAGTTTCTTCTTCTTCGACAATTACTTCTTCGTTTTCTAAACATAACCATACATATACATGAATGCTCATGTGATGCTATGAATATGCAGTTATAATAGAAATACATCAAGTTGTATCTTGAATACAACTTTCCTTCATAGTACACCTCGGTAACTAGGATTTTGAGTCAGTACTCCATTAGGATAAGGCGAATATTACCTTAGAAAGCTAGGGTTTTGGGTTTGGGGATCAAACAATGTCCAAAACATATGAAACTTCACCCAAGGGCTCCAATTATCATATTAAGCTTGCCCAAAAAGTTTTATGATTTTTGGAGCAATCAAGTAATTTCTAAAATTCCAAAAGACTAGGTTTAGGCTTTCTTAAATGTTGAATAATTCATGGTTGGGACTAAAAATCTTGGAATTATTTTTATCAAATACTAGAAGAATTTAGGAGTCTAGTAAAATTGGTCCCATTATTTTATCATTTTTTAGAATTTCCTATAAATTTCCTAAGCCTGACAGAAAAAGAAAAGGAAAAAGGTTAAACAGTAATGGGCTCAAACCAGCCCAACTCAGCCCACGGACAGGGAAACGCGTGCGGGCGCGCGCTCGCGCCCTCGATGTCAACTTTGCATAAAGGTCCCAGTCGATTTGAATAACCCGAAAAGAGGTCGTGGCACTATTCCTGTGTTTCACTGACATTTGCGTAAAACCCCTCGTACTTCTATTTCTTCACAACGTCAAGTCCACGACGTGAACGACGGTGAGCGTGCCCTCCGGCGAGCTTGTACCGGCCGGGATGCGCAACGACCGGTGCTCTAACTTGGCCGACACCTAATTCTACCCCTGGCAATCCTAAGCCGACCATCAAATGCACAATTCTAGCCTGGAGCCTTTCTGCCCACGACAACGGCGAAACCCGATGGGAAATTGAGGTGTTCTTGGTGGTTCAGGGACATCTAGCTCAATCAAAAGGGTCTACAAGCAACGGGAGACTTAAGGAAGGCTAGATCATCAAGCAGAGAAGCTTGAACTAACCTGCAGAGAGCTGGCCATGGCGAGGCGTTCGCGGTGGCGCAGAAACTCGATTTGGGGGAACTTGAAATTCGTGAGCTACAGTGGCGTGGGGTCACTCGCGACGAGGTGCATTGCACCTAAAGATTTTTTGGGTCACTGTACCATGGGAAACTTCTTCAGTGCGCCTGACAGAGCAGATTTAAGAGCTTGGTTCTCCAATTTTTGTGTGCCAACATGTTAATCCATCTGTAACAAAGTTGTTGATCTATAATCCAACTTTGATTTTGCTATAGCAACTATACTCAAACAATCACTGGGTCCTACTCAAATTCAATCTCAAAGTTCTGCAATGTCACTTGTGGTCATGATTCAGTCATCAGTGGTGACTGACAGTCCATCTTCAGGCCAGTTTATCTCCAATTTTTATACATCATTAAGGCTTTGTCACTTAAGCAAAGTTGTACCCCTATCATAGCTCTACAAATTTGATGTGTTGACCTAGGGCAATTCCTTATGAATTCAGAGATACCAAGCTCTAAAGTTGACCCCATTCCACTAAAATTCAGACTTAACCACTTAGGGGTTCTTGGGACCTTTTTGCAAATAAGTCCAAATTTCTTCATACTACTTGAAAATCCTCCAATGTAAAAGTTACTTAGTTTTTGATGTTCTATCACTTTGATATTTGCACTTTAGTCCAAAAGTGTATAGAATTGGAATTCACCCTCCTAGGGTTACACTTAGGATTTTCCTAGGGTATATTCTAGGGTTTTGAGCACTCTAGGGTTTTTGTACCACTCAAACCCGTCACTCTTGATATCCTGTGAACATTTCTAATGGCTTTTGAGACATTGATCATCTTGGCTTCACTTTCATCCATAGGTTCTAATTCCAGGGTTAAGTACCCTACCCTAGTATTAAGTACACCTTAAGTCACATCATCACAACTTGTTTTGAAATTTTACCTAGTGAGTGCATTCTAGGTGTAACAAACAACATGAAATGTCAATGCTTATGATGTCATGCTCAAGTTTTAGTGCTAGTAACACCAGGGGTGTTAAATCCTTCCCCCCATAAAAGAATCTCGTCCTGAGATTTAAGGTCCTAGGGTAAGTAATGGAAAAGGAAACACGTCACATTTTTATTTCCTTACTTGACTTATAGAGCAGGGGGTGATATGGGGTTTATTCTAACTTTATAATCAGATGTACACATCTTACAAGTTACATGAAGCTAAAAACTTAGGAAAATTCTTTTCCAAGAAATATTGAGTCTCCCAGGTAGCTTCATCTTCAGTATGCTGGTTCCATTGTACCTTATAGAACATGAGGGTCCTTTTTCAAGTAATTCTGTCCTTCTGATCCAAGACTCGAATGGGATGTTCTAAATATGTTAGATCTGGTTCCAAGGCAACATCCACCACATCGATGGTTCGCTCAGGAATCTGAAGGCACTTCTTTAATTGAGATACATGGAACACGTTATGTACTGTAGATAATATTTCAGGCAGTTGAAGTATGTATGCCACTGGTCCACATTGCTCAAGAATGGGAAATGGACCAATATACCGGGGTGCCAATTTTCCTTTTACCCCGAATCGGTTAATACCCTTCATTGGGGATACCTTTAGGTATACATAATCCTTGACTTGAAAATCAAAGGTCGGCGTCGTTTGTCCGCATAACTTTTCTGCCGAGCTTGAGCTTCTTTCAAGTGGTACCTTATCCGTTGAACCTTTTCCTCTATTTCTTTGACTAAGTCAGGCCTGAAATACCACCGTTCTCTTGGTTCAGGCCAATTTAAGGGTGTACGGCACCGCCGCCCATACAGTGCTTCAAATGGTGCCATCTTAATGCTTTCTTGATAGCTGTTATTAAAGAAAACTTTGCCAATGGCAGACACTCATCCCATTTCTGTGGGAACTCCAGAACACATGCCCGTAGCATATCTTCAAGTATTTGATTGACTCTCTCAGTTTGTCCACTTGTTTGAGGATGATAAGCCGAACTGTGGAGCAATTCAGTACCCAAGGATTTGTGCAGTTCACTCCAGAACTTGGATATAAATTGGGGTCCCCGGTCTGACACTATGGTCTTTGGGACTCCGTGTAAACTAAGAATACGAGCAATGTATAACTGGGCATACACAGCAACTGGGTGATCTATTTTAACCGGAAGAAAATGTGCTATCTCTGTAAACCAATCAACTATGACCCAGATAGAGTCAAAACCTTTAGCCGTCCTAGGCAATCCCACGATGAAGTCCATACTAATATCTTCCCATTTCCAAGATGGGATGGGCAAGGATTGTAATGGTCTAGCGGTCTTCATGTGCACTGCCTTGACATGTCTACAGGTGTCACATCTTGCCACACATCGTGCAATCTCAATCTTCATTTTGTCCACCAATAGTGTTGCTTTAAGTCTTGACACATCTTAGTACTTCCGGGATGAATGGAATATCGACTAAGATGAGCTTCATCCAAAATTTGTTGGCGGACTTCAGCATCTTTAGGCACCACTATGCGATCATTGAACCATATTATTCCTTGGTCATCTTTTCCGAAGCAATTTGCTTTGCCGGCTTCTATTTTCTCATGAATATGTTTCATACCCTTATCGGTTCTTTGGGCATCAATAATTCCCTGTAGAAGAACTGACTCAAGCTTGAATTGTGTCAAAGTTTCGTGTTGTATCATCCCTAGATTTAACTTTTCCATTTCTTGACATAGTGTGGTGTCAGGGGTTCTTACTATAAGACAATGACAGGAAGCTTGCGACTCAATGCATCTGCCACCACATTGGCTTTTCCTGGATGATAGTGGATTTCCATATCATAATCTTTAATTATCTCAAGCCATCTTCTCTACCTCATGTTCAGTTCTGTCTGGGTAAAGATATATTTCGGACTTTTGTGATCTGTATACACATGACATATATTCCCAGCAGATAATGACGCCATATCTTGAGGGCATAAACAACTGCAGCTAGTTCCAAATCATGAGTTGGATAGTGCTCTCATGCCGGCGTAGTTGTCTTGAAGCATAAGCTATGACTTGGCCCTCTTGCATTAGGACACATCTGAGTCCACTGCCTGATGCGTCACAATACACATCAAAAGGCTTTTCTATATCCGGTTGAGCCAATACCGGAGCAGTGGTTAATAACACCTTCAACTGCTCGAAGGCTTCATTGCATTTGGAGGACCAATCAAACTTTGTATCATTCTTCAATAAACCTGTAATAGGTTTAACAATCTTGGAGAAATACGGAATGAACCTGCGGTAATATCCAGCCAGTCCAAGAAAACTTTGAACTTGATGTACTGTAGTAAGCGGTTCCATTCTAGAATATCCTTGACCTTGCTGGGATCGACTGCAATCCCTTTTGCAGACAATACAAGTCCAAGAAACTGGATTTCCTCCAACCAAAACGTGCATTTACTGAATTTGGCATACAACTGATGTTCCCTTAAGCGTGTTAGCACGATCCGTAAGTGCTTCGCATGCTCCTCTTCATTTTTGGAATAGATCAGAATGTCGTCAATGAAGACCACCACAAATTTATCGAACTCGAGCATAAATACTGAGTTCATTAAGTATGTGAAGTGGGCTAGAGCATTTGTTAATCCGAAAGACATGACCAAATACCCAAATAACCCATACCGCGTAGTAAATGCGTTCTTTAGTATATCCTTGGGTTGAATACGGATCTGATGATAGCCTGACCTGAGATCAATCTTGGAGAATACCCGAGCTCCTGTAAGTTGATCGAATAAGATATCGTTCAGAGGAAGAGGGTACATGTTCTTGATGGTCACCTCATTGAGGGGCCTATAGTCCACGCACACTCGTAGTGTCTGATCCTTCTTCTTGACAAAAATGGCTGGACATCCCCATGGTGATGAACTTGGCCTAATGAACCCTTTCTCAAGCAAGTCTTGTAGTTGAGTCTTGGTTCTACCAATTCATTAGGCGGCATTCGGTACGACCTTCTGGAAATAGGAGCCGTACCGGGCTTCAACCCAATCACAAATTCTACATCCCTTTCTGGAGGCAACCCAGACAAGTCTTCAGGAAAGACATCCGAGAATTCACGTACCACCAGAATATCCTGGATTCTTGCACGATAGCTTCATAAACTCGTCCAGATGGTTTAGCTAGGACAACTACAGGGATGGATAACTGAATCTCTTCATGGCCATGGCTCAATTTAATGGTTCTTAAGTCTATATTGATGATGGCCTTATGCTGGGTTAACCAGTTCATGCCCAGAATTACATCTAAGTCCTTTCCCCTTTATAACAATCATATTGTAGGAAATTCCCGTCTGGCCAATGTTACTGGTATACGGAAAACTACTTCCTTAGTAAATATTCGGCCCCTAGGTGAGTGGATAACAAATCCCTCCCTTGATTTAGTGCAAGGAATGCAATGTTTTTCCACAAAATTCTTGCTTATGAAGGTATGTGATGCACCAGAATCGAAGAGGATAACTGCTAGGTAATTGGCAACAAGGAACGTACCCATCATCACTGGTTCGCCCTCCGGTGTTGTAGCCACCTGGGTATAATAAATCTGTCCAGTTTTCTTGAATTCTTGCCCATTGAAGTATTGGCTGTGTTCCCCTTTCCTTGGTTGGAGTTCCCAGAATTCTACTGAAAATTGGTTTATTTTGCTTCGGGTATGGGTAGTCCTTGATGAAGTGTCCGGACTTTCCATAATTGAAGAAACCAGTGGAAGAACTAGGAAGAGCAGGGAAACGAGTATCAGGGGCACTCGGTTGATTGGTAGGAGCGGGGGCAGTAGTGGGACGAATAAAGACAGACTGCTTGAACGGATATGAAGGTGGGTGAGGCGAAGAACGATTTGATTAAAAGGTCGGATCACCAACCTGGTTCTCTTTTCAGGCCCTTGATTTGACCTTTCACCTCCAAACCCCTTTGATTTTCCATGTCTAGCATTTTTGGCTTTGACTGCCAGTGCTGTACTGATAGCCCCTGCTGTAGGTAAGGTCCAGACATGTCGCCATTTTCCGCTGAAGCCTGTCATTAAGTCCCCTCATGAAATAGTTCTTTTTCTTTAGGTCTGTATCCACCTAGTCAATGGCATACTGGGAGAGGTGGTTAAACTTATTGAGATACTGCATCACTGTATCTCCTCCTTGCCTCAACCGGATAAATTCTTCTAGCTTGATCTGGAGCACTCCCTCTGGAACATAATGCTCCCGGAATGCCAACTTGAATTCCTCCTAGGTAACCTGATGCCCAACAGGCTGAATTGCGGAAAAATTCGCCCACCAAGTACTAGCAGGCCCTCTGAGTTGTTGTGCGACAAACAAGGGCTTTTGTGTCTCCATGCATCGAGTCAACCCAAACTTCTGTTCCATTACTCTCACCCATTTGTCGGCTTCTAAAGGCTCCCCTGCTTTAATAAAGAGCGGCGGTCGTGTCTCAGAGAATTCTAGGTAAGTAGTATCTCGAGGTCCTTGAGGAGGAGCCCTTCCTCCATGCGGTTGGAATTGGTTGGCCACCATCTCGCGCAAGAAGCGCATATTATCAGCGGTAGCGTTGACTAGGGCAGTGATAGCCTCGGCAACGTAGGTGGTACTGGCGGCGGGTTGGGAGTGTCATCCCCACCATGGGATGTCCCCGCACCATCATGTGCACGAGTCCGGGATGGCATCTGAGGCAAAGAAATATTTGGAAAAAATATAACATGACAACATACACCATCAGATTACATTACTGAAATGTAATAATTTTATAGACTCCGTTACACAACTTGACTTCATTACTTATTTTACATAAGTACAATACTTAGACTACACTAATCTAGTCTTCTTCATCCTTTGTCGTTCCATTGCCATCTGCAGGAGACCGTTCGTCAGCAAGGTTCATGGAAGGAGGGGGCCTAAAAAGGTCCAACTCCCCATCAGGTTCTTCATTAGCTGTTCTGATGGTCCGGCTCCCATTGCAACAATGTCTGGTGGCACATCCGGGTGCAGCCGATCATACAGTACATGCACTTCTTCATGTAAAGTATTGCAGTACGCATGTAGATTTTCAAGGGATGCGCTAAGTTCTGCCACGTGAGCAAGAGCTTTTGCATCGCAATCCCAAGCAGAAGGTGTGAGTTGACGGCCCAGTTGATGGCCATATCGCGTTCTAAGATTTCATACTGCAGGCGACTCACTTCAGCTGATAGCTCCGCAATGCGGTTACTATCCCGCTCACGTGCCCTATTCCTATGGTGTAGTTCTGACCGAAGTTGCTCCACCTGGGCTTCCAGGTCTCCAATTGGGTCATTACTGCCACTGCTACTCCCTTCATGGCAGGAGGCCAACTGATGTCGTGGCACCCCTAGAGGTCCTATCAATTTACGCACGGTTTTCCTAGTGCGCGCCATATCTCCATAAGAGGGGAAGATTTATTAGTATAATTTTTAAACATGATGCATGCATGATCTAATAATTATGGAATCAACCTTCGTTGATCCCACTTCCTACCTATATTGCACTCTATTACCCGACTTTACAAGATAAGAGGCTACCAAAAGTGGTAAGGTAAGAATGAAAGAATATTTCTAGGCAAGTGTTTGAAAATTCTTTTGAAGTACTACATAATATCTGAAGAGATGGGTTTCTCTCCGATACCTGTTGTGACGGAACCTCCCAAGGTATTAGGCCCACCTACTATTGTCCTTGTCCTAAGGACCTTGAACAACCCTGTAGATGCATATAATCACTCGACAAGTTCGGTAACTGTATTCTCATCATTTCGCCCAAGAGCGCTTCACCCGTCATGCAGATATTACATCACAAACCGAAGTAAAGAAATAGCGAAAGCAGATTACAATAACATAATTTACATTAACAAAATATAGAGAGACTGTACTTATTACAATACTAGGGTCATGAGTGCATAAAGTGTTATTACAGACCAGGGAGGCAAAACACCCTCCCGCACAAACGTTTAGTGTTTTCAAAGTGGGAGGCAAACATCCTCCCGTGATCAACTTCACTGCTGGGGCTCTTCCTTGGGTACCACCTTTGAACAGAAACAACAAAACTCCGCTATTTTCTCACCTACAACAACATGGGTTCGAAAACCCTGAGTATGGAGTGTACTTTCGCAAGTCTGACCCGACAAAAGAAAAAGACTCTCAAGGATATGCTGGCTTGAGGGAGTAAAGGTGAGGCTAATCAAAAATCAAAGACTCTGTTTGCAAAAAAGCTTACTATCAGTGGATCCTTAAAAATCCAATTTTATTGTCAAGTTAAGTCATTACCTGTAACTAGAGTTCTTTCTACCCTAGTTCAAGCACTTGGCCTATACTACCCGTCTTTTATCATCCCTTCAGTTCACTAGATTGCTACGTGTAAGTCAGTGACCAAGTCTTCATGTCCGAGAAGTAACGGCAATCCGAATCGATTAATACTCAGTTGAGGATCTCCATCCACATGACATATGTAGCACTTAACCCTTGCATATGTCAACTCGCCATCGGGTTTCTCAAGACCAGACTGGGTTCACGCCAACCGAGAGCACAGATACACCACCATCTAGCCTCTTGCCACGGAGGGTACACGCTACTCTCGCCAGCTCTCCACTCCCATTGCGTGTTGGCCTTTCTGGTATTTCTGGGTCTGCCTAAGGCAAAGTTTACACATGACGAGGCATGTGGCCAGTTAAAGGGTCCTCGGTCAGCAGGCCCACATCGACACGGTCCTTAAGCGACTCAGACGGAGACACTACACCGATACTTCCTGCTCGTGCAAGTCACCCGCCTGGTCTCAACTTTATTATTTAAAACCCAAAACTTGGTACCTGACAGAGGTACATCCTTTCAGATGTTGAACCATCATGGCCATGATGGATTCACCATCCAATACTTTTCCTTTGAAAACTTCCCATCCCATCTGAAGCATCATCTTTGTTTTAAAAACAAACCATTTTGTTTTCTAAGGCAAGACTAAGCATCAGAAAACTTTTAAGTAAACAGGTATCAAGGAATGGTATCAATTCCAAGGAAAAGGAAATGCAGCAAGTGTTTAACATACAAGTCCTATCACCTAATGCATCAAGCAAAGTGTTAAAGATTTTAAAACACAAGGAAATGGGTAATGCACCGGGGCTTGCCTTGTGTTGTAGGGGATTCGGGATCTGTGAAAGGGAAATGTGCCCTTGGGCCATTTCTAAGTATTTTGGTGATTTAGTGCCCAACACAGGTGCCTAATTGTAAAATGGTGGACAAAGTACAAATCAAGGATAAAGGTATGTTTCTCAGACTTAGTACATTGTTTTATGGACTAATATATTGTCTAAGTGCTGGAAACAGAAAAAATCGAGTTGGAGAAGAGATGGCTCGAGCAGCCAAAGTCTGCCCAGTCTGGGTGCACCGAACTGTCCGGTGGTGCACCGGACAGTGTCCGGTGCGCCAGGCTGGCTTGGGCAAAGTGGCTGCTCTCAGGACTTCGACGGTGGTGTACGGCTAAAATTCACCGGACTGTCCGGTGTGCACCGGACTATCCGGTGGGCCGCTCACAGGTGAACTCATCGCTCTCGGGAAACCATCAACGCGTACGGCTAAAATTCACCGGACTGTCCGGTGTGCACCGGACTGTCCGGTGAGCCAACTGTCCGGTGAGCCAACGGTCGGCCGGGCCAATGGTCGGCCGCGCAATCTACGCGGGACACGTGGCCGAGCCAACGGCTAGAAGATGGCACCGGACTGTCCAGTGTGCACCGGACATGTCAAGTGCACCACAACGCTCCCAGGCTGCCAACGGTCGACTGCGCTGTTTATGGAAAGAAATCGGGCACCGGACATGTCCGGTGTGCACCGGACTGTCTGGTGCGCCAGTCGACAGAAGGCAAGATCAGCCTTCAAGATTGCTCTCAACGGCTCCTAGCTGCCTTGGGGCTATAAAAGGGACCCCTAGGCGCATGGAGGAGCACACCAAGCATCTACTAAGCATTCCTAAGCACCAAGACATCAATTCCGCGCCTTTGATTCTTTGCGATAGCAATTAGAGCTCTTGTTGAGTGGTGAACTCATTGAGTTGTGTTGTGAGCTCTCGTTGCGACTTGTGTGCGTGGTGTCGCTGTGATTTTGTCTTGAGTGCGTTGCTAATCCCTCCCTTGCTCCATGTTCTTGTGAATTTCAAGTGTAAGGCGAGAGGCTCCAAATTTGTGGAGATTCCTCGCAAACGGGATTGAGTAAAGCAAACAAAACACCGTGGTATTCAAGTGGGTCTTTGGACCGCTTGAGAGGGGTTGATTGCAACCCTCGTCCGTTGGGACGCCACAACGTGGAGTAGGCAAGCGTTGGTCTTGGCCGAACCACGGGATAACCACCGTGTCATCTCTGTGATTGATCCTTGTTGGTTATTGTGTTTTGTTGAGGATTCCTCTTTAGCCACTTGGCAATTATTGTGCTAACGATTAACCAAGTTTTGTGGCTTAAGTTTTCAAGTTTCACAGGATCACCTATTCACCCCCCCCCCCTAGGTGCTCTCAATTGGTATCGAAGCCGTTCTCTTCACAAAGGGACTAACCGCCGAAGAGATGGATCCTAAGGGGAAGGGAATCATGATCAACGACAAAGAGAAGGAATCCTTCGTCAACGAGCCGAAGGACGACAAGCCTACTCCGGCTCGGGCCATAGACGGAAGGAAGGGAAGAAGAAGAAGACAAGGCGCATCAAGGAGATCGTCTACTACGATGACAGCGATGAGTCTACCTCTTCCCAAAAGGACGACGACCACAACGACTACGAGAGAAGGAAACCGGTTAATTCAAACTTTTCTTTTGACTACTCTCGTATTCCGCAAAGTTCAAATTCACATTTGCTCTCCATTCCTCTCGGCAAGCCTCCACACTTTGATGGGGAGGACTACGGATTTTGGAGCCACAAAATGCGTAGTCACCTATTCTCTCTCCATCCTAGTATATGGGAGATTGTAGAGAGTGGAATGAACTTTAATAGTTCGGATAGTCCCATGTTCATTAATGAAAAAATTCATAAGAATGCACAAGCTACTACTGTTCTTCTAGCTTCATTGTGCAGGGATGAATACCACAAAGTGAGCGGCTTGGATAACGCCAAGCAGATCTGGGACACCCTCAAGATTTCTCATGATGGGAACGACGTCACCTTGCTCACCAAGATGGAGTTGGTGGAGGGCGAGCTTGGACGGTTCGCGATGATAAGGGGCGAGGAGCCGACACAAACATACAACCGGCTCAAGACCCTTATTAACAAAATAAGGAGCTAATGAAGCACGCGATGGACGGACCACGACGTCGTCCGACTGATGCTAAGGTCCTTTACCGTTCTTGATCCTCATTTGGTGAATAATATTCGTGAGAATCCCAGGTACACCAAAATGTCGCCCGAAGAAGTCCTTGGAAAATTCGTTAGCGGGCGAATGATGATCAAGGAGGTGAGGTACGTGGACGACGCCTTGAATGGTCCGATCAACGAGCCGCAACCCCTTGCTCTCAAGGCAACAAGAAGCAAGGAGGCGCTACCTAGTAAGGTGGCACAAATTGAGGCAGCCGGACTTAATGATGAAGAAATGGCCCTCATCATCAAAAGATTCAAGACGGCGCTTAAAGGTCGCAAGGGACAGCCAAGCAAGACCAAAGCCAAGGGGAAGCGCTCATGCTTCAAATGCGGTAAGCTTGGTCATTTTATTGCTAACTGTCCCGACAATGATAGTGATTAGGATCAAGGGAACAAGAGGAGAAAAAGAAGAACTATAAGAAGGCAAAGGGCGAGGCACATCTTGGCAAGGAGTGGGATTCGGATTGCTCCTCGTCCGACTCCGACAATGAAGGACTCGCCGCCACCGCCTTCAACAAGTCATCCCTCTTCCCAACGAGCGTCACACATGCCTTATGGCAAGGGAGAAGAAGGTATGTACTCGAGACTCTACTTATGCTTCTTCAAGTGAAGACAATCTAGTGATGAGGAAATAGATTACTCTAGCTTGTTCAAGGGATTGAATAGAAATAAAATTGATAAAATCAATGAATTGATTGATGCCTTGAATGAAAAGGATAGGCTTTTAGAAAAGCAAGAGGATTTGTTGTATGATGAACATGACAAATTTGTAGAGGCACAAAAATCCTATGCTTTAGAGTTAAAAGAAATGAAATGCTTTCTTATGAACTATCTACATGTCATGAAACCATTTCTACTTTACAAAGTGTTAACAATGATTTAAATGCTAAATTAGAAGTAGCAAATAAATCTAATTCTTGTGTAGAACATGTTATGATTTGCACTAGGTGTAAGGATTTTGATATTGATGCCTGTAATGGACACCTAGTTTCAATTTCGAGATTGAATGATGAAGTAGCTAGTCTTAATGCCCAACTTAAGACTAGCAAAAGTGATTTCGATAAGCTAAAATTTGCAAGGGATGCCTACACGATTGGTAGACACCCCTCAATTAAGGATGGACTTGGCTTCAAGAGGGAAGCCAAGGACTTAACAAGCCATAAGGCTCCCATCTCCACCAAGAAGAAAGGGAAGGCCCCTATGGCAAGTAGCACTAAAAAGAACCATGCTTTTATGTACAACGATAGAAGACAGTCTCATAGGAGTTGCAATGCTTTTGATTCACATGACTCGTATGCTATGTTTGCTCCTAGTTCTTCCTATATGCATGGTAGAGATATGCCTAGGAAAAATGTTCATCATGTGCCTAGAAAAAATTTTGTTCATGCTTCTAGGAAAGTTATGAATGGTCCCTCTACAATTTATCATGCTTTGAATTCTTCCTTTGCTATTTGTAGAAAGGATAGGAAGATAGTTGCTAGGAAGTTAGGGGCAAAATGCAAGGGCGATAAAACTTGCATTTGGGTCCCTAAGGAAATTGTGACTAACCTTGTAGGACCCAACAAGAGTTGGGTACCTAAGACCCAAGCCTAAATTTGCCTTGCAGGTTTATGCATCTGGGGGTTCAAGCGGGATTATCGACAGCAGATGCACAAACCATATGACGGGGGAGAAGAAGATGTTCACCTCCTACGTCAAGAATAAGGATTCCCAAGATTCAATCATATTCGGTGATGGGAACCAAGGCAAGGTGAAAGGTTTAGGCAAGATTGCAATATCAAATGAGCATTCTATCTCTAATGTGTTTTTAGTGGAGAGTCTTAGATATAATTTACTATCTGTTAGTCAATTATGTAATATGGGATATAACTGTTTATTTACAAATGTAGATGTGTCTGTCTTTAGAAGATGCGATGGTTCACTAGCTTTTAAGGGTGTACTAGACGCAAACTTTACTTAGTTGATTTTGCAAAAGAAGAGGCCGGTCTAGATGCATGCTTAATGGCTAAGACTTGCATGGGCTGGTTGTGGCATCGCCGCTTAGCACATGTGGGGATGAAGAACCTCCACAAGCTTCTAAAGGGAGAACACGTGACAGGTCTAACCAATGTTCATTTCGAAAAAGATAGACCTTGTGTAGCTTGTCAAGCAGGTAAACAAGTGGGAGGAGCACATCACAGCAAGAATGTGATGACCACGTCAAGACCTCTGGAGCTGCTACATATGGACCTCTTCGGACCCGTCGCCTATCTGAGCATAGGAGGAAGTAAGTATGGTCTAGTTATTGTTGATGACTTTTCCCGCTTCACTTGGGTGTTCTTTTTGCAGGATAAGTCTGAAACCCAAGGGACCCTCAAGCGCTTCCTAAGGAGAGCTCAAAATGAGTTTGAGCTCAAGGTGAAGAAGATAAGGAGCGACAACGGGTCCGAATTCAAGAATCTTCAAGTGGAGGAGTTCCTTGAGGAGGAGGGGATCAAGCATGAGTTCTCCGCTCCCTACACACCTCAGCAAAATGGTGTGGTAGAGAGGAAGAACAGGACGCTCATAGATATGGCGAGGACTATGCTTGGAGAGTTCAAGACCCCCGAGTGCTTTTGGTCGGAAGCCGTGTACACGGCTTGCCACGCCATCAACAGGGTCTACCTTCACCGCCTCCTCAAGAGACTTCATATGAGCTGCTAACTGGTAACAAACCCAATGTATCGTACTTTCGTGTATTTGGGAGTAAATGCTACATTCTAGTGAAGAAGGGTAGGAATTCCAAATTTGCTCCCAAAGCCGTAGAAGGGTTTTTATTAGGTTATGATTCAAATACAAAGGCGTATAGGGTCTTCAACAAATCATCGGGTTTGGTTGAAGTCTCTAGCGACGTTGTATTTGATGAGACTAATGGCTCTCCAAGAGAGCAAGTTGTTGATCTTGATGATGTAGATGAAGAAGACGTTCCAACGGCTGCGATACGCACCATGGCGATTGGAGATGTACGGCCTCAGGAACATTTGGAGCAAGATCAACCGTCTTCTTCAACTATGGTGCATCCCCCAACCCAAGATGACGAACAGGTACCTCAAGTGGAGGCGCATGATCAAGGGGGAGCACAGGATGTTCAAGTTGAAGAGGAAGAAGCACCTCAGGCACCTCTAACCCAAGTTCGAGCGACGATTCAAAGGGATCATCCCGTCGACCAGATATTGGGTGATATTAGCAAGGGAGTAACTACTCGTTCAAGATTAGTTAATTTTAGTGAGCATTACTCTTTTGTCTCTTCTATTGAGCCTTTCAGGGTAGAAGAGGCCTTGCTAGATCCGGACTGGGTGTTGGCCATGCAGGAGGAACTCAACAATTTCAAGCGCAATGAAGTTTGGACACTGGTGCCTCGCCCCAAGCAAAATGTTGTGGGAACCAAGTGGGTGTTCCGCAACAAACAGGACGAGCAGGTGGTGACAAGGAACAAGGCTCGGCTTGTGGCAAAAGGTTATGCCCAAGTCGCAGGTTTGGACTTTGAGGAGACATTCGCTCCTGTGGCTAGGCTAGAATCAATTCGTATCTTGCTAGCATATGCCGTCACCATTCTTTCAGGTTGTACCAAATGGATGTGAAGAGCGCTTTCCTCAACGGGTCGATCAAAGAGGAGGTGTACGTGGAGCAACCCCCTGGCTTCGAGGATGAACGGTACCCCGACCACGTGTGTAAGCTCTCTAAGGCGCTCTATGGACTTAAGCAAGCCCCAAGAGCATGGTATGAATGCCTTAGAGACTTTTTAATTGCTAATGCTTTCAAGGTTGGGAAAGCCGATCCAACTCTTTTTACTAAGACTTGCGATGGTGATCTTTTTGTGTGCCAAATTTATGTCGATGACATAATATTTGGTTCTACTAACCAAAAGTCTTGTGAAGAGTTTAGCAGGGTGATGACGCAGAAATTCGAGATGTCGATGATGGGCGAGTTGAACTACTTCCTTGGATTCCAAGTGAAGCAACTCAAGGATGGCACCTTCATCTCCCAAACAAAGTACACACAAGATTTGTTAAAGCGGTTTGGGATGAAGGACGCCAAGCCCGCAAAGACGCCGATGGGAACTGACGGACACACCGACCTTAACAAAGGTGGTAAGTCCGTTGATCAAAAAGCATACGGTCCATGATAGGTTCTTTGCTTTATTTATGTGCTAGTAGACCGGATATTATGCTTAGCGTATGCATGTGTGCTAGATTTCAATCCGATCCTAAGGAGTGTCACTTAGTGGCTGTGAAGCGAATTCTTAGATATTTAGTCGCTACGCCTTGCTTCGGGATCTAGTATCCAAAGGGGTCTAACTTTGACTTGATTGGGTACTCAAATTCCGACTATGCTGGATGTAAGGTCGATAGAAAGAGTACATCGGGGA
>JAOPSE010000084.1:9231994-9293014 GCA_029449295.1 Zea luxurians
GACTGACAGGCCACTTGAGTTGCTCCACATGGACCTATTCGGCCCGATCGCTTACATAAGCATCGGCGGGAGTAAGTACTGTCTAGTTATTGTGGATGATTATTCTCACTTCACTTGGGTGTTCTTTTTGTAGGAAAATCTCAAACCCAAGAGACATTAAAAGGATTCTTGAGACGGGCTCAAAATGAGTTCGGATTGAGAATCAAAAAGATTAGAAGCGATAATGGGACAGAGTTCAAGAACTCTCAAATTGAAGGATTTCTTGAGGAGCAGGGCATCAAGCATGAGTTCTCTTCTCCCTACACACCTCAACAAAATGGTGTAGTGGAGAGGAAGAATAGAACTCTACTGGATATGGCAAGGACCATGCTTGATGAGTACAAGACACTGGATCGGTTTTGGGCCGAGGCGATTAACACCGCCTACTACTCCATCAACCGGTTATATCTTCACCGAATCCTCAAGAAGACATTGTATGAACTCCTCACTGGTAAAAAGCCCAATGTTTCTTATTTTAGAGTCTTTGGGAGCAAATGCTTTATTCTTATTAACAGAGGTAGAAAATCTAAATTTGCTCCTAAAGCTGTAGAAGGCTTTTTACTTGGTTATGACTCAAACACAAGGGCATATAGAGTCTTCAACAAGTCCACTAGATTAGTTGAAGTTTCTTGTGATATTGTGTTTGATGAGACTAATGGCTCCCAAGTGGAGCAAGTTGATCTTGATGAATTAGATGATGAAGAGGCTCCATGTGTCGCACCAAGGAATATGTCCATTGGGGATGTGTGTCCTAAGGAATCCAAAGAGCCTCCACAAGTACAAGATCAACCATCATCTTCCATGCAAGCATCTCCACCAACTCAAGATGAGGATCAGGCTCAAGAAGATGAAGATCAAGATCAAGAGGATGAGCCACCTCAAGAGGAGGGCAATGATCAAGGGGGAGATGAAGATGATCAAGATAAGGAAGATGATCAAGAAATCATGGATCAACGATAGCCACACCCAAGAGTCCACCAAGCAATTCAAAGAGATCACTCCATCAACTCCATTCTTGGTGACATTCACAAGGGGTAACCACTAGATCTTGAGTTGCACATTTTTGTGAACATTACTCTTTTGTGTCTTCTATTGAGCCATATAGGATAGAGGATGCACTAAGAGATCTGGATCGGGTGGTGTCTATGCAAGAGGAGCTCAACAACTTCACGAGGAATGAGGTATGGCACTTAGTTCCATGTCCTAATCAAAACGTTGTAGGTACCAAATGGGTATTCCGCAACAAGCAAGATGAGCATGGTGTGGTGACAAGGAACAAAGCCCGACTTGTGGCCAAAGGTTATTCACAAGTTGAAGGTTTGGACTTTGATGAAACTTATGCACCCGTAGCTAGGCTTGAGTCAATTCATATATTACTTGCCTATGCTACTTACCATGGCTTTAAGCTCTATCAAATGGACGTGAAGAGTGCCTTCCTCAATGGCCCTATCAAGGAAGAGGTCTATGTTGAGCACCCTCCGACTTTGAAGATCGTGAGTATCCTAACCATGTGTATAAACTCTAAAAGGCGCTTTATGGGCTCAAGCAAGCCCTAAGAGCATGGTATGAATGCCTGCAAGATTTCTTGTCACTAATGGCTTCAAATTCGGTAAAGCTGATCCTACTCTCTTCAATAAAACAATTGCAAAAGACTTGTTCATATGCCAAATTTATGTTGATGATATTATATTTGGGTCTACTAACAAGTCATCTTGTGAAGAGTTTAGTAGGATAATGATACAGAAATTCGAGATGTCTATGATGGGGGAGTTGAAGTATTTCCTAGGATTTCAAATCAAGCAACTCTAAGATGGCACCTTCATCAGCCAAACTAAGTACATTCAAGACGTACTTAAGAAGTTTGGAATGAAGAATGGCAAACCCATCAAGACTACCATGGGAACAAATGGGCATCTCGACCTCGACACGGGAGGTAAATCCGTAGATCAAAAGGTATACCGGTCGATGATAGGATCTTTACTCTATTTATGTGCTTCACGATCAGATATTATACTTTCAGTATGTATGTGTGCAAGGTTCCAAGCGAATCCTAAGGAAGTTCACCTTAGAGCCGTGAAGAGAATCATGAGATATTTAGTCTACACTCCTAAGTTTAGGCTTTGGTACCCCAAGGGATCCACCTTTGATTTAATAGGATATTCCGATGCCGATTATGCAGGGTATAAAATTGATAGAAAGAGCACATCAGGGACTTGTTAGTTTCTAGAGAGATCCCTGGTGTCATGGGCTTCAAAGATGTAACACCCCTGGTGTTACTTAGGGTGTTCACCCATGACTACACCATTAAACCTATTATCACATGTGGTTTAGTTTGAGCAAGGTACACCAAAATTGGAAATCAAAATCCTAAGTAAGTGTAACCCATCTTAGATGTCATGCCTTGGCTGGTTATGCAAGTATAAAGGGGAGAATTTGCCCAAACCCTAATGCAAACCCCTTTGGACAATGGGAACCCTAGAAGTAAGAATGACCAAAGGGTTATGAAAACCACATGATCATGACATGGGCCAATTATAAAAGTTGTAATACACTTAATACCCTACAAATAATAGTAAGAAAGTAACCCCAAAAATTTTCAGAAAAACCCCAAAAGGTTCACAAAAGGGGTGAGCACAAAAGAAAAATCAGAATTTGTCTAAGTTCAAAACCAACCTTTGGCCAAAGATCAAACATGTTCACCCTCATTCAAACTTCAAAACCATTTGACCCAATTGACAAAGTGGCACCAAAATACCTCTAGAATGCCCTGGAAAAGTTTGAACCCAACCCTAAGTCATTTGACACGACGTGGCACAAGTTTTGTCTCGGTTTGGACAACTCTGACATAGCCAACTTCTCACCCCCATATCACTCAAACCAGACCATATCTACCCTCGGTACTCACATGAACTAGATAGCTCTAGGTGTAGGGAAGAGATCTCTCACAGGTCTTAGGGCAAGATTCATAAGTTTTGGCCGCTCAGCAGAGGGAAGAACAAGGGCAGAAGCAAAGAACCACGTGTTCGACGCGCTCTGAGCTCGCCAGAGCACGCCCGACGCGCGCCCCCGCGTGCCCCGCGTCACGCCAAAGCCGAGCCGGCGCCGCTGCCCATGCCTATAAAACCCCCAGGGTCTTCGACCGTACCCATCCGCACGCACTCGACCTCACCGGAGCACCAGATCACTGGCATTGCCCGTGCACGGCGTGCCCGCGGCCACCCGAACCCCTGCCACCGTAGACCGGCCAGCAGAGCCCCTCCCAGCCGCACCCGACCCTCAGAGTAGACCATGCATGCCTCAGTGAAGCTCCCCAAGCAAGGAATCGGACTTTGCCTCACCAGAGAAGCCAGTCCACGGTCGCCGGGCGTCACCCGATCGCCGGTGAACGTAGACCGGGTAAGTCTCTGCGCCATTTTCCGATTCCCTGCGCACATAGCCTCTACGTCATCCCATAGAGCTCATCGTGCCGTTTAATTGAACTAGATCGCCGTGGTTAGGCTGGAGCTCTCGTCGCCAACGAGTTCACCCGCCTGCGCGCGTGGTCCGGCCGATTCTGGCCACCACCGCCGTCGAGCCGTACATCGCTGTGACCGCCAGAACCTCCCGGAGCCAACCCCGCCCCTCGCCGGACCTCTCTCGCCACCGGTAAGCCGCGCCGTCCTTTTCCTTTCCACGGTTACTGTTTACTTAAGGGGAGGGACCACGAGAAAGAAAAAGAAAAGGGCAGGGGGTTTTGTGCGCTGTCAGTGACTCAAGAAAATAGTAGCGCAGGGGTATAACTAAAAGAGTTAGTTTAGAAAGAACCCGAGGTCTTCGGTGCAAAGTGGATTTCCAGGAAACCTTATTAATAATCTGATTTTTAATCCAAACAGAACTTAAAAAATTCATAACTTCTGTTTTGTTCACCCAAATCGAGTCAAACAAATTTTGCCAGACCCTAAATAATGTAAACTACTTAGGAAAAATATAAAACCCCTAAGTGTTACAGAAAACTTTAAAGTTTTGAATTAAATGATTAACTGGTCAAAAGCTAAAAGAAATAAGGAAAAATAGCTACACTTTTGACTAGGGTTAAGAAAATTTAGAGAGGTACTTAATCACTTCCTAGCACTGAGTACTGATGGAATGAATCCATTTGCTGAAAGGAGCAGCAAGCATAGCACATGGCCAGTGATCCTCACCATATACAACCTTCCTTCATGGTTGATGCAGAAACGGAAGTACATTTTGCTAACCATGCTTATTTCTGGACCTACACAACCTAGAGTTGATATGGATGTATTTTTAGAGCCCTTAATGGAGGATATGAAAATATTGTGGGTAACGGGTGTTCAAATGTTGGATGAGTATCGTAAAGATTCATTCACGCTGAGAGCAATTATTTTTGTTACGATCAACGATTACCCTGCACTCTTCACATTATCAGGCCAGTTTAAGGGAAAGGTTGGCTGCACAGTATGCATTGATGAAACTGCTTACGTGTCCCTTACTGCATCTAAGAAGATAGTGTACATGAGGCACAGACGCTTGTCTGAATTTCGTGCGATGCTCGAAAAAGCTGCGACACGATACCAAGACGCACCGGAACCGATCCAAGGCGCACCGGAACCGACCCAAGGCGCACCGGAATCAACCGAGACAACCACCGAGAGGTCAAGGAAAGGAAGCAGAGCGATCGGAACAGAGGTGACAGGGGGCTAAACAAGTTTCCTGACAAGATATATAAAATCACAGACGTGAGCCCGAATGGTCAGCCCCTAGCTCCAGAAGAGGCACTGCCTAAGTTTCGAAATGCACTTGGGTTCTTAGTTAGAGATAATCTTGACATCACAATCCGACAGTGGAGAGATGTATCAGATGATGTCAAGAATCAAATGTGGAATAAGCTAGTAACGAGGTTCGTTTTGCCTGGGGGTTCAGAAGAACTCGTGAAAAAATACACGATGAAGCAGTTTGCAATAAATTTCCGAAACTGGAGGTCTGAGATGAATACAAAGTTTGCAAAGAAAGGCCTAGACCCGACGAAAAAATATAAAATCTCAGCAGGTCAGTGGGCAGTATTTCTAGAGCAGAGGAGCAGCCCTGATTTCATATCGCTAAGTGAGGCAAATTCAGAACTGTCTAAGAAGAACAAATACCGCCACCACCTTGGCACAGGTGGTTACAAGCGTCAGGTTCCTAAATGGAGACAAGAAGACGCCGAGAAGAAGGCTGCAGGGTTGCCGACGCTGTCCGAGCAACTCGGTGAAAGGACAGCTAATTGGATCCGTGCTAGAAAACTAAGGGAAACTGAGTCTGGTGTATCTTTTGATGATCCCGCTGTCGAAGAAGCGGCAAAAAACATATATGCAATTGCAGCTAAGCAGAGCGAAGGAACATTTAAGCCGCAAAGGGAGAAAGACATTCTAACGGCTGGTCTCGGTAACCCTGAGCATCTTGGTCGTGTACGAGGAATATCATCTAAGGAAGGATGGAAGGAAGGATTCGGACCACAATGGGAAGGTCTGTACAAGAAACGTGATCGATACAAGGAAGAGATGGCAAATTATTTTAAGGAGGAGGCCAAGAAAGAGTTCAAAGGCCTGATGTCTGAAATGCTATCGAATCCTCCTCCAGAATTGATGCAGCAATTGGCGATGGCAAGTGCAATGTCTGTTCAACAGATGACCACTCCACAGATGCAAATATTTCTAGCAGCTCAAACACCGGCTGCCACCGAGGGTACGACCATCCCAAGCTCTATCGCGTCAACGGGAAATAAGGTCCGCTATCCAGTTGATGACATCACAAGGCCTGTGGCATGCACACTAGTTATAAGATATGGTATTAAGAATCAGCGTACAAGGAAAGTAGCCACAGGCCTTGCGATCCCAGGACGCAAGTTCCATGGAAACGACATTCCAGAAGAATATTGCTGGGTAGAAGTGACGACAGTCGTCCAAGGATACGAGGACGACATGCTAGACATCCCTGGGCCCGAAGGTATCGAGACACTTGGACAAGCTATCAAGAATTTTATCCTTTGGCCTCGAAGGGATGTCGAATTGGTTGATTGGTCGAATTCGTCGCAGGCCCAACCGTCTCCGCCTTCTCAAATTGATGTTCCTATTGTACATCCATCATCACCTCCTCAAACTTCACATGCTGCTCCTCATCCTATTTTGACCCTCCTTCTCCTCATCCTCATGGTGGCCCACCGTCTCCGCCACATACATCGCCCTTCAGGGATCCACCTTCTCCACAGCCATCTCCACGACCATCAAAGAAATCTAAAGTTTCTATACCAAAAGTAGTGTCCTCGTATGATAAGAAAAAGAAGAGTAAATCCACTGCTGGCACTGTTCGTTTTTTGAAAGGGATTGGACGGAGCCTCACGTCAGACAATGTTGATTTGGCCGATCTCGAGGAGTCCGCAAAAAAGGCTGAGGCAATGGCCGCAAAGATAAAGAAGCCAACTAAGGCAGATTATAAAAACGTGCCTAAAAAATATGTGCCGGGCAGACCACTACTCACTTTTGAGAAACTAAAGAAGGTCCCGGCTAATATTAAAAGGTTGCATGATTGGTACATGCGGGCATCTTCAGTTGGCATCGACACCATCAATGTTAATATACCAGCCCATGCTTTTATTGGTTCAAATCAAAAAGTCGTTGTTACATTCGAGGACATGTGGTTAATGATGAACCTTCAGAGACTCGACGTGCAACTTGTAACCATATTTGCATTGTAAGTGTCACTCATACTCCACATATATGTGTTATTATTAGTGAGTTGTATAAATTTTCAATATCTGACATGCACATGTGCGTTGCAGAATGCAACATGATCAGCAGGAGATCCTTTATGGTACCAATCCCAATGCTAGTGCCAGTAAAAGGGTTGGGTATCTCAACCCAATAAAGATATGCGAGGATAACCACACTTTTAGAATCGGAAAAGGCAACGAAGCATTACAGGGGCTAACAGACGAAGAAATTGAGGTGCGTATCCAGGATCTGAAGAAGGATTTTGAAGCAAGATACGCCACCTACATAGGACACGCAATGCTTCAATTTCAAGACAGGGAATCCATAGTGGCCCCATACAACTTTAAGTAAGTGTGATTTTGCATAAATAAAATTAATAATTTCAATACACATGTATCACAAGTTTGATTCGTACAGGGACCACTGGATATGCTTCTTCATTTATCCTAAGGTTGGAAAGGTGCTGGTGCTCAACTCCTTGCACACCGAGCCTTCGGCCTATTCAAAATTCCTCAGCATCTTAGAGCTGTAAGCCTTTTTTATGCATGCATACTTATATCGATGAGAATTGTAGAATAACATGGTGATTCTATTTGAGATCACAGGGCATTTAGGTTTTATAAGCTACGAGGTGGAAAGTACGACACGTCCAAAAAAGGCGTGCCACTAGACATCCATTATGTAGTGAATTAGAATACATATCATACATGTACGTACATAGGACAATGTTGCAACTAAATAACCAATCTCCCGTTATGTAGTGCCACAAGCAACCACCCGGATCGGTCCTATGTGGGTTCTACGTGTGCGAGTTCATGAGAATGAACGGACGATACATCACGAACCCTGGCAAGGTATTATTAGTAATAGTCACATATGTATTTATGTCATTAAAGATGCAAATGTGTTATTATTGAGTATAAATAGATGATGTTTATAAACTTCCTTTACAGCAATTTCAACAAGAAAGCCCGGAGAACTTGACTGAAGGTGCATTGTATGGCATAGTTGAGGACCTGTGCACATTCATATTGAAAGAGGTCATTCCCGCAGAAGGGAAATATCACGATGCTTCCGGAACATTAGCTTTGCCAGAGTTTAGAATAGTAACAGAAATTAGTAGACTATCTCTTAGCCGAGATAGTTATTAGAGCTTAAGTGAAAACTTTGATGTATATAATGTGTGATGCATACATGGTTGTAAACAAGACTTTGATGTATATAAATGTATGATAGAATTTAATTCCATGTTGCTTTTAATATCAATACTACATGTTTATCAATATATATATATATATATATGTTTTTGTGTGTGTAAATATATATAAATTTCAGTACTGATTGAAAATTTAAAAAAAGGCGGGAAAACTTTCCACTGGCGGTTTTCTTAAGCAATCGCCAGTGGAAATGCCATTTTCACTGGCGGTTTTCTTTATAAAACCGCCAGTGAAAATAGCATTTCCACTGGCGGTTGCTTAAGAAAACCGCCAGTGAAAATAGCATTTTCACTGGCGGTTCTAGAATAACCGCCAGTGGAAATGACGATTTCCACTGGCCCCTAGCACTGGCGGCACTGAAAAGCGCTAGTGAAAACGTCTCTAGAACCGCCACTATAGAGGCTGTGTGTACTAGTGCCTTGGACGAAGGGAATGCACAGTCCCACACTGATGGGCTTGCACGAGAGGGTTTCCCCCGTATCTTGTGGGAGGTACTTCAGGGAGCTGGTTACGCGACGCCTCCCCAGTACGCGGTGCGGCTGTTTGAGAAGCACCAAGTGCCCCACTGTAGGGTGAGAATGACCATGGAGCCTCATCCCCTGCAGCCAGGCTGGCGTTCGCTGGACTCTGAGTCTTTTGGATACAGAGCTGAAGATACTATCGAGGCGATTGCTCTTCACGGACTAACCACCTTCTGCGGATTCCACCCCTTGGAGCTGTCCACTCACCCCATTTGGTTGTTCCCTGCGGAAAAGGAGGACGACCCAATGTGGAAGGATTGAGTGGAGCATGCCAAGGATATTTGGGCTATCTACCCAGGTCAGACTGCTCACTTGATGGTGCAGTGCATGAATGCCCTATATCGTCTGCAAGTGATGCATGGAGAAGCAATGTCTCATCTAATGGCACTATTGGAGGCTACCAAGATCACTTTGGATAATAGAGAGGAGCTTGTGGTTGACTTGTCCACTGAGATGGTGGAAAAAGATCTACAAGTGGAGCAGTTGTCAGATGAGATCCACGAGCTTGAGGAGCTAGTGGGAACCAGGGAGAACACCATCGAGGTTCTCGAGGATCAGTTGATCAACACCCAGCAGCAGCTTGCAGAGGCTAACCAGCACCTGGATATGCATCACCAGGAGATCCAGGACATGGATGCCAATGAGGATGTCGACATCGAGGGAGGAGAGGAGCCTGCCTCCAGCTTGGACACTACTGGCTCGGGGAGACCACCTTCCCCCGAGTTGAGCGTTGCCTCGTTTGCTCACTAGGTCGCAGGGATAGAGTTAGAAGTCTGTGACGGTGGACTCCTCGGGACTAGCTTAGCTTTTGCACCCTTAGGGTACTAGGCTAGATGGAGTTGAGTCTTTTTGAGTTATTGATGTAAGCATGGCAAACTCTTTTGGAAGTATGGATGATGAATGATGCCAGTTTTTAATTTAAGAAGAAAAGTTTATGCCATGCGGAATCTGCTATAATTATGCAAGAATATATTGGTTTTACCCTTTTGACTCTTTCACCGTGATGTAACATTGAACCTCGAAAATATAATGTTGAGAATATCCATGATTTTTCAGATGGCAGGGAGAGCGCGTCGTGGACAGAATGAGCACATTCCTCCACCACCGCCACCACCTCCTACTCTGCAGGAGCTGATGGCTCAGTAGAACGAGATCTTGCGACAGTTAGCTCAGCGCCAGCCACCACCTCAGCATTATGGTTGTGGTGATCATCAGCGACACCCCGTAGCAGCCACTTATCAGGAGTTCCTCAGTACTCAGCCACCACTGTTCACCAGGGCCGAGGACCCACTTGATGCTGATGTATGGCTTAGGGTAGTGGAATCCAAATTCCCACTACTCAATGGAGTTTGTTCAGAGGTGATTAAGGTCAGGTTCGCTACCCAGCAGCTTCGTGGACCTGCGCGGACATGGTGGGACCACTACCTTGCTATGCAACCAGTTGACCATGAAGTGGATTGGAGAGAGTTCAAGGCAGCTTTCAGGGGACATCATATTCCAGCTGGCATTATGGACCGTAAGCTAAATGAGTTTCTGGCACTCACTCAAGGGAACCGGACAGTGCTACAGTATGCTCAGGCCTTCAATGACCTGTGCCAATATGCCGATATCATGCAGACACTGGTGAGAAGAAGAGGGACAGGTTCAGGAGGGGGCTCAGCACTAAGCTCCGCGACCGTCTCAACACAGTAAGGGCCAACAACTATAATGAGTTAGTCAACATGGCCATTTCTCAGGAGGATTGTATCACAGCAAGGCAGGCAGAGAGAAGAGGAAGACCCCTGTGGCAGGACCCTCAGCTCAGCCACAGCGCTTCAGGATCGTGTCTGACACTCAGAATAGGGGACCTCAGCAGCAGCAAGGATGTTGGGTGATCCGACCACAGCAGCAGCAGCAGGCACGCAACCACACTCAGTTTCCAGTTCAGAGGAACAATCAGCCGCAGCAGCAGTACCGTCAGGCTAATGATAACAGGTGTTTCACTTGTGGTAATGCCGGACATTATGCCAAGAATTGCCCCAGAAACCAGCAGAAGCAGGGACAAAATGCCAACCAGAATCAAGGCAAGAGGCAGAAGGTGCAAGTGAGGCAAGGCAAACTGAACTTCACCACCATGGCTGACATTCCAGAGGGAGCACCCGTCATGACTGGTATCTTTTCAGTTTTGAATTATCCTGCAATTATTCTATTTGATTCTGGTGCATCCCATAGTTTTATCAGTACCAAATTTAGTGCCAAATGTCAGCTACCTTTCCATCACACCAATGGGGGTATTACAATTTCAACACCAGGAGGCAGGATTGCCACCAATCAAATCAGCAAGAATGTGCCTATAAAGTTTGGTAGTTTGATAATTAAAACCAACCTTCTTATTTTGGGTTTGGATAGCATGGATATCATATTGGGAACTGACTGGTTAACCAAACATCAGGCAGTACTTGACATTGCAGCAAGGGCCATTGAGATTCACTCCCCTACTTATGGCGAGACTGCTTTATATTTGCCTGATCAGGGTTGTACCCGTTCCTGTGCCTTCGTTATGATAGAATCCCCGGTTGAGAGAATCCCAGTAGTCTGTGACTACCCAGATGTTTTTCCAGAAGAATTGCCAGGAATGCCACCTGACTGAGACATCGAGTTCGCCATTGAATTGCAACCCAGAACTGCACCTATATCCAAGAGACCATATAGGATGCCTCCAGCAGAGTTAGCAGAGTTGAAAAAGCAGCTGCAGGATCTGTTGGACAAAGGGTTTATTCGCCCAAGTACTTCACCATGGGGATGTCCAGCCTTATTCGTGAAGAAGAAAGACGAGAGTTTGAGAATGTGTGTCGATTACCGCCCTCTCAATGCGGTGACCATCAAGAACAAATACCCACTACCCCTCATTGATGTTTTGTTTGATCAATTGGTAGGAGCCAAAGTGTTCTCCAAGATAGACCTTCGCTCGGGTTACCATCAAATCAAGATCCGTGCCAGTGATATTCCGAAGACGGCTTTCTCCACCAGATATGGGCTCTATGAATTTTTGGTGTTGTCTTTTGGGCTGACCAATGCCCCGGCTTATTTCATGTATTTAATGAACTCAGTGTTCATGCCAGAGCTAGACAAATTTGTGGTGGTTTTCATTGATGACATTCTGGTGTATTCCAAGAACGAAGCCGAGCACACTAAGCATTTGCATACTGTACTTCAGAGACTGCGTGACCATCAGTTGTATGCTAAATTGTCCAAGTGTGAATTCTGGCTGAAGGACATAAAATTTTTGGGTCACACAATTTCTCAGAATGGGATATCAGTTGATCCTGAGAAGGTACAAGAGGTAATAAATTGGAAGCCTCCTACTACCGTACGACAGATTCGGAGTTTTCTGGGATTGGCAGGGTATTATCGATGATTCATTCCGGATTTCTCCAGAATTGCCAAGCCAATGACTGAACTGTTGAAGAAAGGAGTCAAATATGATTGGAGCCAGAAGTGTGAGGATGCTTTTCATACACTGAGGCAGCATTTGACAACAGCACTTGTGCTAGCTCAGCCCGACAATACCAAGCCCTTTGAGGTTTATTGTGATGCTTCCGGTACTGGATTGGGATGCGTCTTAATGCAAGAACCGAGTCATTGCTTATGCCTCCCGAGCACTCAGACCCCATGAGCAGAACTACCCCACACATGATCTGGAGTTAGCAGCTGTGGTTCATGCTCTCAAGATATAGAGACACTACTTGATGGGAGCTCACTGTAACATTTACACTAATCATAAGAGTCTCAAGTACATTTTCACTCAGGCTGATCTTAATATGAGACAGAGGAGATGGTTAGAGCTAATCAAAGACTATGATTTGGAGGTGCATTACCATCCTGGCAAGGCCAATGTTGTGGCAGATGCCTTGAGCAGGAAAGCCCAGTGCAATTGTATGAACGTGGATGCAAGAGTCACCACCCTATGTGATGAGTTGTGCAAACTGAACCTAGAAGTTGTTTCCTCCGGTGCTTTAAATTATATTTCAGTGGAGCCCACCTTACAAGAGCAAATAGTCATGGCACAGATTGGTGACAAGGGTTTTTAGGTCATTAAGGAAATGATCAAGCAGAAGGCAGAAAAATACAAATGCTTCCGTCAGGACAGCAAAGGAATCCTATGGTTTGGAGACCGATTGGTTGTTCCTAAGAACCCTAAGCTCAGAAAGAAGATATTGGATGAAGCTCACCTATCCAAATTTTCCATGCACCGCGGTAGTAACAAGATGTACAATGATCTTAGATCCTTATACTGGTGGACCAGAATGAAGAGGGAAATTGCGAAGTATATATCAGAATGTGACACCTGCCAGAGGATCAAGGCCAGTCATTTGAAGGCAGCAGGCCCTTTGCAACCCCTCCCCATGCCATCCTAGAAATGGGAAGATATCTGCATGGATTTTATCGTGGGATTGCCCAATACCTCCCGGCACCATGATTCCATCTAGGTCATTGTGGATAGGCTGACCAAGACAGTTCACTTCTTGCCAGTGCATACCACCCATAAGGCAGAGAAATATGCAGAAATCTATGTTGATCAAATAGTGCGTTTGCATGGAATTCTGAAGACCATTGTGTCTGATAGGGGAGCACTGTTTGTGGCACGCTTTTGGGAGCAACTCCAAAAATCACGTGGGACCCATGTAATAAGAAGTTCAGCATACCATCCTCAAACAGATGGTCAGACAGAAAGGGTGAATCAGATTTTGGAAGACATGTTGAGGGCATGTGTGCTACATTATGGAAAGGATTGGGACAAGTGTCTTTCGTTGGCAGAGTTTTCTTATAATAACAGCTACCAGTCCAGCTTGAAGATGGCACCTTGTGAGGCCTTATATGGGAGAAGGTGTAGGACACCGCTAAATTGGTCACAAGCAGGAGAGAGAGAAATATTTGGACCAGACCTGGTACTCGAGGCAGAGGAAAAGGTCAGGGTTATTAAGAAAAACTAGAAGCTGCTCAGGCCAGGCAAAGGAGTTATCATGACAAAAGGAGGAAGCCTCTATAGTTTGGAGTGGGAGATCATGTTTATCTTAAAGTGTCACCCACCAAAGGTGTCCAGAGATTTGGAATCAAGGGCAAGTTAGCTCCTCGCTACATTGGACCCTATGAGATCAGGGATACTTGTGGACCTGTGGCATATCAATTGAAGTTGCCACCCCACATGTCAGCAATTCATGATGTGTTCCATATATCTCAGCTACGGAAATTTGTCGCTTACCCACGGAAGTGCTACCTGAACCAGAAATTGAGATAGAACCAGACTTGTCTTATCAAGAGCACCCCGTCAAGGTATTGGATCAGAAGGAGAGATCAACGCGGGCAAGGTCGATCAGAATGTATAAGGTTCAGTGGAGTCACCATTCAGTAGAAGAAGCTACATGGGAGACCGAGGATTTTCTACACTCCCGCTTCCCCGACTTTCTGCCCAAGGGAGTCGGTACGTAACCCCGAACCCCACCCCCACCTGCCATTTGAATCTAAATATAATAAAAACTTAGATGTTAAAAGTATAGTAAGTTTTGAAAATAACGTGAGAAGGACTTCCTTCTGAAGTTGCAAAGAGGATGACACTCGAAGAGCCGTTAACTAGAGAAACTTGAATAAAAGCAGAAACCACGCACCAGCACACTTCAGGGCACCCCTCCAGAGGACTCCACCTAAAATCTCGGGACGAGATTCCTTTAAGGGGGGAGGGCTGTAACACCCCTGGTGTTACTTAGGGTGTTCACCCATGACTACACCATTAAACCTATTATCACATGTGGTTTAGTTTGAGCAAGGTACACCAAAATTGGAAATCAAAATCCTAAGTAAGTGTAACCCATCTTAGATGTCATGCCTTGGCTGGTTATGCAAGTATAAAGGGGAGAATTTGCCCAAACCCTAATGCAAACCCCTTTGGACAATGGGAACCCTAGAAGTAAGAATGACCAAAGGGTTATGAAAACCACATGATCATGACTTGGGCCAATTATAAAAGTTGTAATACACTTAATACCCTACAAATAATAGTAAGAAAGTAACCCCAAAAAGATTTCAGAAAAACCCCAAAAGGTTCACAAAAGGGGTGAGCACAAAAGAAAAATCAGAATTTGTCTAAGTTGAAAACCAACCTTTGGCCAAAGATCAAACATTTTCACCCTCATTCAAACTTCAAAACCATTTGACCCAATTGACAAAGTGGCGCCAAAATACCTCTAGAATGCCCTGAAAAGTTTGAACCCATCCCTAAGTCATTTGACACGACTTGGCACAAGTTTTGTCTCGGTTTGGACAGCTCTGACATAGCCAACTTCTCACCCCCATATCTCTCAAACCAGACCATATGTACCCTCGGTACTCACATGAACTAGATAGCTCT
Organism: Zea luxurians; assembly: GCA_029449295.1. Lineage (NCBI taxonomy): Eukaryota > Viridiplantae > Streptophyta > Magnoliopsida > Poales > Poaceae > Zea > Zea luxurians. Next base: position 9,246,903 of record JAOPSE010000084.1, read on the forward strand.
AGGTGCAGGGAAGAGATCTCTCACGGTCCTAGGGCAAGACTCGTACGTTTTGGCCGCTCAGCAGAGGGAAGAACAAGGGCAGAAGCAAAGAGCCACGTGTTCGACGCGCTCTGAGCTCGCCAGAGCACGCCCGACGCGCCCCCCGCGTGCCCCGTGTCGCGCTAAAGCCGAGCCGGCGCCGCTGCCCGCGCCCGCGCCTATAAAACCCCCAGGGTCTTCGACCGTACCCATCCGCACGCACTCGACCTCACCGGAGCACCAGATCACCGGCATTGCCCGTGCACGGTGTGCCCGCGGCCACCCGAACCCCTGCCACCGTAGACGGCCAGCAGAGCCCCTCCCAGCCGTGCCCGACCCTCGGAGTAGACCGTGCATGCCTCGGTGAAGCTCCCAAGCAAGGAATCGTACTTTGCCTCACCAAAGAAGCCAGTCCACGGTCGCCGGGCGTCACCCGATCGCTGGTGAACATAGACCGGGTAAGTCTCTGCGCCATTTTCCAATTCCCTGCGCACATAGCCTCTACGTCATCCCGTGGAGCTCATCGTGCCGTTTAATTGAACTAGATCGCCGTGGTTAGGCCGGAGCTCTCGCCGCCGACGAGTTCACCCGCCTGCGCGCGTGGTCCGGCCGATTCCGGCCACCACCGCCGTCGAGCCGTACATCGCTGTGACCGCCAGAACCTCCCGGAGCCAACCCCGCCCCTCACCGGACCTCTCTCGCCGCCGATAAGCCACGCCGTCCTTTTCCTTTCCATGGTTACTGTTTACTTAAGGGGAGGGACCGCGGGAAAGAAGAAGAAAAGGGCAGGGGGTTTTGTGCGCTGTTGTTGGGGGCCTTCGGCTCCCGAAGGTCCTCAAAAGTATAGTCTGATAATATTTTCCAAGTGTAATGTATGAACAGGCACCTTCGGCAGACATCTTCGGAGTCAGGCCGCGAATATACAAGAGCATGGTTAAGACGAAGCGCGACTGGAATGAAAAACGATCACGACGAAGGATAAGACGATCACGAAGCTATGTGCAGAAAGGCTTTGGCACAATAACAGAAAATAGGAACCGACTTAAAGATGAAAAGCCGAATTGAACCTCGAAGAATTACTGTAGTTATTGATAAATATAAAGGGCATCAATGTAATTTTGTACGGGCTACGTCCCGTGCCTATAAATAGGTGAACAGTACTCCCGTACTGTTCACGCTGACTTGGCATACGCCTTTTTGCATCACGATTTGTACCTTTACCTTACATCAGTCTGAAGGTACATTTGTAATTCGTTTTTATGAATTTAATAACGGAAATATATCGATGATAATGCTGGTATTATTACTTGCACATTTTATATATAATTATTCTGTTTACTCATTTATCAACCTAACGAAGGTCTTTTCCTTCGTAACCTTCGTCCGGGATTCATTATACCCAAAGGGATATACTGTTTCTGAGGACGAAGGAGCTTGACATTTAACACTTTTATGTTGTCTTGTTCTTAATTCATAGCATTTGAGAACAAGCCCCCAACATTGGCGCCCACCTCCGGTCAACTCACTTCCACTTTTTGGGTTTTGAAAACCTTCAGCAAACGTCACCTTCGTCATGCCGCCGAAAAAAGCTTCAACGACAGGGGCGGCCACTCTGCAGCCGCTGGACCCCAATCAGGATGTCGTCTCTCTTAGGGAAGCCCGAGGCCAGAAGAGGAAGGCCATCAGTCCAATGCCTCCGGAAGACGATTTGGACCAAGAAATACAAAAAATGGAGATGCTCCATCAACAGGTTTAACGGAAGAAGGAGAAGATGGCTCGTCTAGCTGATCTTCAAAAGCAGATAGACGAAGCCTCTGAAGAGCTTTGACATCTCGCTCAAGATGACCAGAATCAAAGGCCCCCGTGCAGAGAGCTTCATCAAGAGGGTTTCTACAATGAGGATGACTGGTATGAAGATTTCCATCACAGAAATTTTGCTTTTGATGATGCTTCTCCCTTGTCAACAGAACTGTAGGCTGTTCCTTGGCAACAGTCTTACAAGCCGCCTCAGCTCCCCATGTACGACGGGCATTCAGACTCGAAACAATTCTTGATGAGCTATGAGGCAACTATATCTTCGTACGGTGGCAACACGGCGGTCATGGCAAAGTCCTTCGTCATGGCTGTCAGAAGCGTTGCACAAACTTGGTACTCTTCCCTTAGGCCAGGGACAATCACCTCATGGCAAAAGTTGAAGGATATGCTGATAACCAGCTTCCAAGGGTTTCAGACGAAGCCAGTCACTGCTCAAGCTTTATTCCAGTGCACCCAGGATCACGAAGAATATCTTCAGGCATATGTCCGAAGGTTCCTACGTCTGAGGGCGCAGGCACCAACAGTGCCCAATGAAATTGTCATTGAGGCCATGATCAAGGGGCTTTGGCCAGGACCTGCAGCTCAGTACTTTGCTAGGAAGCCTCCTCAAACTCTGGAGAAGCTGCTCCAGAAGATGGACGAGTACATTCGAGCTAACAATGATTTTGCCAAAGAAGGGAGGAAGCCCTCAGGTTCTCTGAAATGACTAGGGGCTTCGGAGGAAGATTTTATCCAAGGCACGTCAGGTCAATTCACAATTCTACTCAAAATGACGACAAAGCGAGTCAACAGCAAAGGCCACAATGCTCCTCGCAAGCTTCGGGGCATCGGCAAAGCTCCTTCCGGCCGCCAGCGCCAAGGGGCAGAGGCGCCAGGGGCTTCGGGGGAAGATTTGGGGATCAACCAAGAAAAATATACTGCCTATTCTGTGGTGAAGGTAAGGGCCACACCACCAGGATGTGTCACATTACCATCCAGAAGCAAAAGGAGCTAGCAGAAGCTGCTGCACAACAGAATCAGCCGAAGCAGGTCATGCATACTGCTTCGTACCATTCGCCTTACATTCCAGAATATGTAGGCAATCACCCTGCAGCCTCTGTTGCTTCGGCAAGCCAACCCCAAGCTTCCTGGCAACAGCTTCCACTGCCACCACCAATACAATGAGCTTCGCAGCCAGAAGGGAGCCAGCACTCTCACCCCCAGAGGGACTTCAGAGAAGAATCCGAAGCTCGCACAGTCAATAGCACTGTGCCAGAGTCGAAGCACATTTACTGACAAAATATCCTATTCCCACAGCAGCTTTTTATGCTTTCACATTCAGTTTTATTTTCTTCGCAGTAAAGAACAATTATGGGGAGTTTAAATGTTTTTTATTGTTTTTCAAATCCTAGTAACAGTTTACCGAATTACCATAACAAAAATATGTCTTTTCCAAAGGCTTGAGTCGTCGAAGCATATGAATTTATGGTGGCATGAAGGACCGGTGTATTGTCAAATTTTTTTATAATGGACACAGTGCAAATTATTCGAAACAGTGAAAAGTCGTTCCTAAAGGAGCGCAGAGTAAGTTTTCTGAGCTTACAGCGAAAAGTCAGCGCTGATTCCGCCGAAAGTAAAAGGCGAAGAAGCTCCTAAGGGAGGCTTCCAGCGAAAAATAAACGCTGATTCCGCTGAAAGTAAAAGGTGAAGAAGCTCCTAAGGGAGGCTTACAGTGAAAAATAAACGCTGATTCCGCTGAAAGTAAAAGGCGAAGAAGCTCCTAAGGGAGGCTTACAGCGAAAAGTCAGCGCTGATATAAAAAGTATGTGTGCTCTATTACAGGGATATGTATCTGTGGCACAAATGTCATTTTGCATAACATAACATCATCACATCATTTTGCATAACATAAGCATCATATAGCATATTGCATGCGGAACAAGAAGGGCATACAGTATTGATCTTTGGAGAATATTTTGGAAAAGAGAAAATCGTACTAAAGCACAAAACAAGTCGAGAAGAAGTGTAGCTTCATTAGAGAGGCAACAAAAAACTTTTCTATAGCTTCGGAGAATATTTCACGAAGTTTGGATAATCTTCACCAGGGAAGTGTGCAATTTCTTAAAATATAAGATTTTCTTCACGAAGCATGAAAAGAAGGGAAGGTGTTTTTTTTCGCCGAAGGCTCAAAAAATGGTATGTAAGATTTCATGCATCGTAAAGAATTAAAACTGTACATGGATTATATATTACATTCAAAGTTACAATATACTACATACGTTACGTTCCAAATGTTTTTACAGTAGCATTTAATCCTCTTTAAGAACTATCTCTGTAGCTTCGTTCAGTAGCTGGTCAACAACCTTGTCCATAATGGCTTCGACCATTTTTCTAATTTCATCGTCCCCCTTCGGGTGGGGGCCCGAGATGCCTCAGCAGGTTCTGAGCGAAGAGAAGATACAACTATATTACTATTACAAACCGTGAACAAAGTCTGGAATCAAAAACTACAACATAATAAAAATCACTAATTAATACCTATTTGCCCTTCGGGCTCTGTACTTTTTTCGGCAGCCGCCGCTACTTTTCTAGCATCATGAATGCCTTTTTCACTCTTTTGAATAATTTCTTGCGCCATTTCTCGGCCGTCGTTGTCCCAGATATCGGTGAAAAATTTTCCGCCGATCATGCTTGCTTCGGCTGAGGGGTCTTCAATGTCTTCGGAGGACAAAGTAGCTTCGGATCGCGCTAAAGATTTTACATGCTCACAACCTTTCTTCTCCAAAACAGTAGCAATTCCTCTAGCACCCGAAAAAGCACATATGTCTCCGCGGCTATTCAGGATTTCTTCGAAGGCCTCAGCTTTGTTACTGATCCATTCCATCGGACCTTCGGGATTGCCCCTTGAGAAATTCTCTTCGCTAGAGAATGCGCCAACGTTGGCAAAGCTGGATTTTATCTTTTTAACGCACTCTATGGATTAAACATAGCATCTTCTCTGAGAAGCACGAAGCTCTTTAACATTAACTTCCAAATGATCTGCCCATTGATCGCTTAATTCTCGTCTGTTTCTTCAAGAGTGCGTTCTTCTTTGGCTCGAGCTAGTTGTTTACGAAGATCTTCAATTTCACGCTTCTGAGCTTCGGCTTGAGTTTTAGAGTTAGCTTCGTCTTCCTTCATTTTTTCCACTAATGTAAGCAGAATTCTGTCCTTCTCCAAGGCTTCGTTTCTTAGCCTGATAACCTCTGTTCGAAGGTTGTTGAGAGCAATGGTGCAGCTCTCATCTTCGGCATTCTTCTGAGCCCTTAAGGCATTGCTGAGTATTAAGCCCTATTCAAAAGAATGAATGAGTTAACATAAGAGCAAAAAACTAATTCAAAATTCATAAACTTCAAAATTCACAATTTTTGTACCTTCAGACTATTGTACGCCAGGCTATCAGCAAGATCCTCTTTCGTCATGGCGCAAAGGCCAGCTTCGAGTTTCGGGAACCCCATGCTTCTAGCCATCTCCCGACACACGGATAATTCTTTATTCTCTGGGAGACAGTACAGGAAATCATCTTCGTTTGTTCCATTGAACACTATGGCCCCCCTCGGATACTTCAGTTCTTAGGCATAGTGATTGACTTCAAAAATCTCTTCTTCAGATAGTTTCTTCCCCGAAGCATGTCGCACAATATAATCATGTATTTTGGAAGATGCTTCGGGGGTGGCAGTGCCAATTTCCTCAGTCAGAATCGGCTCTGCTATTTTTGCTTTTTCAGTTTCTAAACTTGCCTTCAAAGGTTGTATCTTGGTGGATTCCGAAGGCCCAGTTTCAATTTCAAACTGCTGCTTCGAAGTTTCGGCAGCAAAGGCTTCAGTAGACACTTCAACAATTTTCTTTGGAGTTGTGCTTGAAGATTTAATTGTCTCCAAAACATCCAGCACATTAACCATCCTTTTTCTTTTCGGGGTCGCTGCTGGCCCCTTCTGGCTTTTAGCTGACTCAACTTTTGACGAAGAACTTATAACATCTAGTGTTTTTCTTTCTTCAGATTTCTCTTTTCTTATTGCTGGTGCTTCGGCCATTTTTTCGGATTTTGGCGCTGCAGTTGGTTCTCTGGCTTCGGTGGCTGAAGAGGCCTCGCCAATAAACTCGGGCACTGTGGCCGCTCAATACAGCGTGGAGGGTGTGTGGACACTTTTACTTTCTTCCTCTTCGGCGCTGGCTCCCCGGGAGCAGCCGAAGCAGTGTCCTTTGTAGGAGAAGTATTTTTTCTCTTTTGACCTCGCATTGGATAATAGTAGTCGGGATAGATAAATCCAATTGCATCAAATACTCGGTTGAGTCTCTTCTTTTTTCGGCCTCCGAAAGCCGCTGATAATGCAGTGTTTTCGGTCTTCGAGTATGCCCCAAGCAATTCATCACTTACATTCTCAATGCTTTTCAGCCAATCATCATCTGGTTCAACAAACTTATCTCCATACTTGAATGTATATTTTAGCCTGATTAGTCCACCCTCGTCAGTTTCTTTAACGGCCTCCTTCGGCATTTCCCAGTCATCTACAAGTGGCCACACTCTGAAGGCAATGTGCTCTTGCATTAAATCCCTGGTCCCAATAAAAGAACAGACTACGCCGAAGGCCCTCTGACATTCTTCAGCTGCTTCGTCCATTTCTACCTTTGGTTTTCGGAGTCCGAAGCGCTGCCAGATAGGGCGCATGATGATGTCTTTGATATCTTCCCGAACCTTCAAATCATTCTTCACGTAGAACCATTCCTTCATCCATTCCTCGGGCCATCTCTTCCGAAAGGTTGGCACAGGACAGCTTGACCCAGAGCGGGCACCGAAGCTATAGCAACCAAAATTATTATGATATTGCTCCTTACCCCAGGGTTTCGTCTCATATACTAGCTCGTGTATATTGCAAAAGCTTTTTGCACTTGGCTCCAGGCCCTGGCTCCTCACGGCCCAGACAAAGATTCCCAATCTTATCACTGCCTCGGGGGTAAGTTGATGAAGGTAGATTTGATATAATTTCAGAACCTCTACCACAAACCTGCTTAGAGGGAATCGTAGCCCAGCCTTTAAAAAGCTTCGGAAGATCACGACCTCATTATCTTCGGGGGTCGGCGTAGTTTTTTCTCTGTCATCTGCCCTCACGATGGATATATCCCGGAAATATCTCCCCCTCATATTTTCAAGGTGACTCTACTTTATAGTTGATTTTCGAAGTTTGAGTGACTAGGTCGCCACGGGCGATCTTCGGAGTCCTCCCCACCACTATCCACATCATAGCTATCACTGTCGCCAGTATCTTCCGATAAACCCTCCAAAGTTTTCTTGACAATCTTTTCCGTATTGGTCTTCGACATTGACTCAAGAAAACCCAGGTGCATCTCCTCCGAAAGGCTTAGCTTCGAAGCACCAGCAACTATCTTATCCTCAGACATTTTCGCGAATGCTGGCAAACCAGACTTGACACCGAAGCTTAAAAATCTAAGACCGAGCAAATGCTGACGCGCGCAGGCTAAAGCTGGGTGCGTAGGCTAATAGCTGGGTGAGAAAAAGCAGGTGGCAAAAGGGCGTGCCAAATAAACTCGCGGTGAGCTTGTATTTATACACCCAGTATGTCAAAAACTGGAGGGCCCCGCTTGTCAATGACTGTTGCTATTCTAGCAAAAGGAAGGTGTTTTTTGGACCTTCGGCTTAAAGCCTTCGTCCATGTCGCAATATGAATTTATCTTTACAATAAATTGACATTGCGAGGGGCTACTGTTGGGGGCCTTCGGCTCCCGAAGGTCGTCAAAAGTATAGTCTGATAATATTTTCCAAGTGTAATGTGTGAACAGCACCTTCGGAGCAGGCATCTTCGGAGTCAGGCCGCGAATATACAAGAGCATGGTTAAGACGAAGCGCGACTGGAATGAAAAACGATCATGACGAAGGATAAGACAATCACGAAGCTATGTGCAGAAAGACTTCGGCACAATAACAGAAAAGAGGAACCACTTAAAGATGAAAAGCCGAATTGGACCTCGAAGAATTACTGTAGTTATTGATAAATATAAAGGGCATCAATGTAATTTTGTACGGGCTGCGTCCCGTGCCTATAAATAGGTGAACAGTACTCCCGTACTGTTCACGCTGACTTGGCATACGCCTTTTTGCATCACGATTTGTACCTTTACCTTACATCAGTCTGAAGGTACATTTGTAATTCGTTTTTATGAATTTAATAACGGAAATATATCGATGATATGCTGGTATTATTACTTGCACATTTTATATATAATTATTCTGTTTACTCATTTATCAACCTAACGAAGGTCTTTTCCTTCGTAACCTTCGTCCGGGATTCATTATACCCAAAGGGATATACTGTTTCTGAGGACGAAGGAGCTTGACATTTAACACTTTTATGTTGTCTTGTTCTTAATTCATAGCATTTGAGAACAAGCCCCCAACAGCTGTCAATGACTCAAGAAAATAGTAGCGCAGGGGTATAACTGAAAGAGTTAGTTTAGAAAGAACCCGAGGTCTTCGGTGCAAAGTGGATTTCCAGGAAACCTTATTAATAATTTGATTTTTAATCCAAACAGAACTTGAAAAATTCATAACTTCTATTTTGTTCACCCAAATCGAGTCAAACAAATTTTGCTAGACCCTAAATAATGTAAACTACTTAGGAAAAATATAAAACCCCTAAGTGTTACAGAAAACTTTAAAGTTTTGAATTAAATGATTAACTGGTCAAAAGCTAAAAGAAATAAGGAAAAATAGCTACACTATTTGACTGGGGTTAAGAAAATTTAGAGAGGTACTTAATCACTTCCTAACCTGTTTAAAAATAATCAACCCCTCTGTACACCAAGTTAAGGTAGAGTTTACCATTTAAATCATTCTTAGCCTAAAGTTAGAGAAAATATGAAAGGTAGTTTAAAATAGGAACCAGAGAGTACCCATATTTTTGTTAGCTTTTTATTCAGTGTAGTTCACTAGAAAAATTTATTATACCCTTGTTTAGTGCAAAAGAAAGGAGATACCTTTTAATTTAGAAGAACAAGAGAAACCTTAGAAAAACCCTAGAAAAATAACCCTGAGGAGAAAACACCCCAAACCTTGGGATAACTAACATTTTGTTATTATGAACATAGGAAAAATATGGGATCTGTTGTTTGATATTTTTCACATAACAAGTTAGTTATAAGCCCCTTTTTGGCATAAAACTTTAGAAATTCACAACTAAATATCCAGTAGGCCTTTTTCTGTGATTTTTAACGCAGAGGCCTAATATCACTTATGTATCTGACAAAAATAAAATTTGGTACAGAAAGTTCAATTAAATCCCAGCTATAGTGCAAAGGTCCTTTTTAAAACTTATCTTGTTAATTTTGCACAAGTACTATCTGAATCAGTATCCACCTCAAATTTATAGGATAGATTACAGTGACAACTAGTAACCCACTGTAATTTTTACAGAATTTTTGGAAAAAGTTAAATCACTGTTGTAGTTCAAACCCACCCTAGAATTCATAAATGGAAAATGAAAAAGGGGGAAATTGATAGTGGAAATTAATGTTACCCTAACCCAACCCGCAAAACCCCTTAAATGCCAACTAAAACATCTAAGGGAAATTCAAGTTTCAATCCACTGTGCTTATCCCTAGGCAGAACCCAACATAAATTGATAAGCATAAACCACTAAGAGCCCCGTATAACCAGGAAACCCTAAGTTATTAACTAACTTAGTTTTTCTTCACTTAGCATAATGATTACTAAATCCTGCATAATCATAGCATACATATTCTTATTCATTGCATTCGATAGATTGCAACCTCGCTGACGGAGAGTACATCCTCGTGCCGGAGCAAGGAGTTGCTCAGGAGGTAGCCCCGGATCCACCACTAGAGCCTGCCCTAGAGGATCTGCCTGCCCCAGCTTTGGAAGGCAAGCCTCGGTTTTATGCATAACCTATTTATTATGCTATTTTACTACAATTAATGTTGTAGGCTTGTATTGTGCACTTAAGTGTAGGAGTTGATTGAAACCCTAGTTGCATGAACTCAGGAATCCTTTTTGGGATGGATACTAGTATGCTAGGTCGAGTAGCTGCTTTGCTAATTAGGGATCTCAGTAGAAGTCGAGTGATTTTTCTAGCACTCGCGTGAGGACAGGAATTGGTTGTACCCACTTTCATATCATATTGGTGTTGGTCTGTGGACACAGATCCATGGGGATGCGTGGTCTACGAGCTAAAAATTGGAATAAGGATTAACGTGCGGATACCTATGTCAAGCGTTTGAATGTACTAAGCACATGCCGAGAAATATGGTAAATCGGTAAGCCTAGTACCTGATTGAGCCTGCCAGCGGACATATCCCCTCACACGACCTGAGACATGGTCTCCCATTCCAGTTATGGTGAGTACAAGTGCGGTCACTGCACGACGGCAGTCGGGGTCAGTGAGGCATTGTACGCCAAGGCGGTGAGCCCTAATCTGCTGCCAGGGAATCGATGGGGACGGTTGATGTGTGTGGGGACGGAGTGCCTCGCCACGTCGTGTGTTTAGGTTTACCTTGCAAGGATAAAAAAACTCGATTCAATCGTCTGCTTCTCGCAGCTAATGAGACTGCTTGATCCATTGTACTGCATTGAGTAACAAGTGGAAATGTGATGATGTGGCAAAAGATGTTGATTGCTAAATTGCTTGATACCATGAATGAGTAGATAGTACACATTTAGCCTTAAGAGAGTCACACTAAAACTTGACAAAGCTAAAACTTGATTTTTAGACTCAGCTAGTGCTTTTGGCAACCAAACACCTCAGCCAAACAGCTGCATGTCTAGAGGTAGAGGAGTAGACTCCTCACACCGGGTAAGTCTAGCTGAGTATTAGTATACTCAGCCTTGCTTGTGGCATAATTTTTACAGATGCTCTGGAGGACATGGTTGCTGGAGTGACTTGGCCGTCCACCTTGCCACCGGGTTGGACAGTCGAGTGGGACCCTGTCTCGGCAGAGGAGGAGCATGAGGAGTGATGGGATAGGCTTCCCCATCTCTCTGTTTATTTATCGCTAGTTTTATTCCGCTGCATTCCGAACAATGATGACTACTTTTGTTAAAACTCCGACGATGATGCAATAAATTTAATACTCCTTAATGTATGGTTTTATGCTTTATTGTATTTGCTCTGTGCCTCACCATCGAGTGAGTACGTGGTACTTGATCCTGTTAGTGGCCTCGTCGGACTAGATCCGAGGGACTGACGTGTTATTCCTATTTAAGTGTGGTCTAGCCTTTAAGGCGGGACTTAGGCACTTAAGTTGGAATAATTCGGGCGGTTCCGCCACAAAAGAAACAAAACTTAGTAGCCCTTTCCACCGCCTAAGCCGAGTACATTGCCGCAGGCCATTGTTGTGCGCAATTACTTTGGATGAGGCAAACCCTTAGGGAGTATGGCTACAAATTGAGCAAAGTCCCTCTCCTATGTGATAATGAGAGTGCAATTCGCATGGTGGATAGTCCCGTTGAACATAGCCGCACTAAGCACATAGATATTCGGTATCACTTTCTGAGAGATCACCAACAAAAGGGGGATATCAAAATTGCTTATGTCAATACCCACAACCAATTAGCCGATATATTTACCAAGCCATTAGATGAGAAGACCTTTAGCAAGCTTAGGAATGAACTAAATATACTTGATTCTCGGAATTTTGATTGAGACATTGCACACATAGCTATTTCATATACCTTTGATCATATCTCTTTCATTTGGTACAAATGCATATTTCTTATTCTTCTTGTGCCAAGGCTAAGATTAATATTCTTTCATGAGTATCTCCTATATTAGTCTTAGATTGAAAGGGAAATGGAGTATTCGGCAAAGACAAGGCTTCCACTCCAACTCTAACCATATCATTTACCCTTTGTCGTTACTCATATGACTCTCAATGGTATGACCCTTCACTCATATTTATTTCCCATTTGGGAGAAAGTATTAGGCCCTAAAGGGAGAGAAAATGAAAAAGGGCTCTCAAGTTCTCCGTTTTTGGCGATTAATGCCAAAGGGGGAGAAAGTATTAAGCCCAAAGCAAAAGGTCCGCACCACCATTTTAAAATTTTAATGTATTTTTCAAATTGGTATCAAGTTTTTCCAAAAAGAATTGTTTATTTCAATTAATATTTTAAAAGTCAAACTTTCAATTGGTATCTTTAAAAGTCAATTTACAATTGGTATCTGTTTTAAAAACCCTCTTGAAAGCTAAGGGGAGAATTCATTCAAGGGAGCTTTTGTTTAGTCAAAGGAAAAGCATTTGAAATAGGGGGGGGGGGAGAATTTCAAATCTTAAAAATGCTTCTTGCAATCACATTTCTATACCTTTGACTATTTGCAAAAGATTTTGAAAGGATTTTTCCAAAGGATTTGCAAAAACAATCAAGTGGTGCAAATGTGGTCCAAAATGTTAAAAAGAAGAAAAGCAATCCATATACACTTAGTGATACCTTTAATTGGTTTAACTCCAAGTAACCTATGCACATTCATAAATGCAAACTAGTTACATTTCTGCACTTTATATTTTCTTTGGTTTGTGTTGGCATCAATCACCAAAAAGGGGGAGATTGAAAGGGAAATAGAGTTAACCATTTCCTATAATCGATTTTGGTGGTTGACATACAACACAAACCACATGGACTAACTAGTTTGTCTAGATATCATTTATCTCAGGTGCATAAGGTTCAACACAAACCAAGAAAGAAATGCAGTTAGGGATGCAATCAAATTTGGACCAAAGGATTGAGTGTGCTGAAAATTGGCGCACCGGACACTGTCCGGTGCACCAGGTCCATACACTTCCAAAGCAGCAACTCTCAGATTTCTGCCAGGCGCGCTCGACTAAAATTCACCGGACTGTCCGGTGTGCACCGCACTGTTCGGTGAACCAGTAGAGCAACGGCTCCTTGCGCGCCAACGGTCGACTGTGCAGAGCACAGAAGTCAGAGCGTAGAAGTCAGAGGGCACCGGACTGTCCGGTGTGGCACCAGACTGTCCTGTGCAGCAAGACGACAAGACTCTCCAATGGTCAACTGCTCCAAACCCTAACGGACGCGCTGACATGGCGCGCACCGAATAGTGAACAGTGATTGTCCGGTGCGCACCGGACTGTTCAGTGCGCCCATCGCCAGTAGCCTTCACCAACAGCTATGGAAGTGGTTAGGGGCTATAAATACCCCCTAACCACCTCATTCATATCCATCCAAGTTTTTTGAACATCACATTCATTGCAAGAGCAAAAGACTTCACTCTAAGACACATTAAATAGATCAAATCCCCTCCAAGCCTCCAAATCAACTCAAGAAACTTGTAAGCAAAGCAAGATACACCAATTGTGTGGTGGTCCTTGCGGGGTCTTAGTGACCCGTGAGATTAAGGAAAAGGCTCACTCGGTCTAAGTGATTGATTGAGTGAGGGAAAGGGTTGGAATAGACCCAACCTTTGTGGCCTCCTCAACGGGGACTAGGTTCTTTGGAACCGAACCTCGGTAAAACAAATCACCATGTCTGCTCGCTTTGATTCTCACTTGATTTGTTTGCCCTCTTTCCTCTCTCTAAACGTTTCCTTGCTAGTATTGAATTAAGTGTGCCCCATACGTCATCCGCATCCTTTGAGCCACTCCTAGCAAGAGAAACAATCTTTTGGACTTGAGTTTAATTCTAACGCCAACCCCCAGGCTTTAGTGTGTGTGTAAGTTTATAAATTTCAGGTCTCGCCTATTCACCCCCTCTAGGCGACTTTCAATGTCATCTTCGGAGGTCACGGAGAATAGGAAAATAGGAGGCAGCAAAAGCTCAACGACCGGCAGGTCCTGTGGCCACCACCAGTGCCCCCATCTCCTTACCGTGGTCGGAACACGCGATAACCTTCAACCGAGCTGATCAATGGCTTAACTTTGATCATCCCGGCAAGTACCCACTCCTCGTTGATCCGTGATTTGAGAGAGCCGGGTAAAGAAATTATTGGTGGATGGGGGAAGCAGCATGAACATCACCTTCCCCGGACGCTCCAGGCCCTAGGGGTCGCAGTCAAAGACCTCACAGAGTCAGATACTCCTTTCTTCAGCATCGTGCCGACTGAAGGGGAGTACCCACTCGGACACATCTACCTATCCGTCACCTTTGGAACCCTAGAGAACTATCAAACTGAGTTCCTGAGGTTCGAGGTGGCGCGCTTCGACTGCGGGTACAATGCCATCATTGGAAGACCAGGAATGGCGAAGTTCATGGCTATTCCACATTACCCGTACATGATACTGAAGATGTCGAGACCTTAGGGAATCATCACCGTGCGTGCTGATTTCCAAGGCGCCGCACAGTGCTTCCGGGGAGCCATTCAAACAGCTTTCACCGTCGGGCCCCCGGTAGCTCTTCCTACACAAGCGAACATCAGGCTGGAGGAGGAAAATCTCACAATACCCACTAACAAGCTCAGGTTGTGACCTCTATACGATCGACTGAAGAAACTAAGAGGATTAATCTGGGATTCTTGATGAACGCAAGACTGCCATCATCAGCTCCAGCCTTGATGACAAATAGAAAAGCACGCTCGTCCGGTTCCTGCAAGATAATCGGGATGTATTCACATGGCAACCTGCGAATATGCCGGAAGTCCCGAGAGAACTGACCGAGCACAAACTGAAGGTGTATCCACAAGCAAGGCTGATTCGACAGAAGCTACGTTGTTTCACGCCTAATAAAAGAGAAGCTGTTCGCGCCGAGTTAGCCCGCTTAGTGTCAGCAGGATTCATTAGAGAAGTACTACACCATGAGTGGCTAGCGAATCCTGTTCTTGTACTTAAAAAGAATATAGTCAATTGGCGCATGTGCATCGACTATACTGATCTCAACAAACATTGCCCGAAGGATCCCTTCGGGCTCCCTAGGATAGATCAGGTAGTTGACTCGACAGCCGGCTGCTCTATGTTCTCCTTCCTAGACTGTTACTCTGGGTATCATCAGATCAGCTTGGCAAAAGAAGATAAGGAGAAGACTGCTTTCATCACACCATTTGGAGCTTTCTGCTATACCTCCATGTCGTTCGGCCTCAAGAACGCTGGAGCAACGTACCAAGAGCCATCCAAACATGCTTAGCCAATCACTGGGGCAAGCGGGTGGAAGCTTACATTGATGATGTGGTTATCAAGACAAAAAACTCAAAAAACTTCATCGAGGATTTGCAACTGGTCTTCAATAGCCTAAGGCGCTACCGGTGGAAGCTGAACCCGGAAAAATGTGTTTTCGGAGTGCCAGACAGAAAGCTGCTTGGATTCATTGTCAGTCACCGAGGAATAGAGGCAAATTTGGAGAAAATTGAGGCCATCATGAGAATGGAAGCGCCACGGTCACAGAAAAAGGTGCAAAGGCTCACTGGATGCATGGTAGCGCTAAGGAGGTTCATATCAAGGCTGGGCGAGAAAGGAATGTCATTCTATAAATTGCTCAAGGTGGACAAATTTTAGTGGACCATAGAAGCATAGGAGGCTCTAGAGGCACTGAAGAAATTCTTGACCACTCCGCCAGTACTCAAGCCACCATGCCGAGCTACGCTCGGTCAGCTAGCAGAAGATTTGCTCCTGTATATCTCCTACACAACTCATGTGGTAAGCACCGTGTTAGTATTCGAGCGGGCATAAGAAGGACACACATACCCGGTATAGCATCCAGTTTATTTCATCAGCGAAGTCCTCAGGCCATCAAAGATAAGGTATCCTCAAGTCCAAAAGCTGCTATACGTGGTACTTCTAACCGCTCGCAAGCTCTAACACTACTTTGACAACCACAAAGTCATAATAGTCACATGATTTTGATAGGTGATATTCTCCATAACAAAGAAGCTATTGGAAGAATAGCCAAGTGGGCATGCGAGCTTGGGGCTCATGACATAGAGTTCCGACCCCACACGGCGATAAAAGCTCATGCATTGGTTGACTTCATATCAAAATGGATTGAGCACCAGGTCTTGGAAAGCCAGAGGTCACTGAAGCATGGAGAATGTACTTTGATGGCTCGCTAAAGCTGCAAGGAGTGGGGGCAGTGATTCTCTTTATTGCTCCCGGAGGTGAACAACTCAAGTATGCACTCTAGCTTTTGTTTCCGGCATCCAATAATGCAGCAGAGTACGAAGCACTGGTCCATGGACTGAGCATCGTGATTTCACTCAGCATCAAGAAGCTAATGGTATACGGTGATTCACTGGTAGTCATAAGTCAGATAAACAAAGATTGGGACGGCTCGACCGACTCAAGGGGCAAATATTGTGCAGCCGTGCGGAAGTTGGAAGACAAGTTCGAAGGATTAGAGTTCCACCACGTGGAAAGGGACCGCAATGCAGTGGCTGATGCATTGTCAAAACTGGGGTCTAGTCAGGGCCAAGTTCCACCTGGGATCTTCATCCAGGAAATACAGCAACCAAGCATTGTCACGGATCAGATGGAAGAATGCAATGCCCTGAGTCAGCCAGAGGCATATCCGAATGATTGGAGAGAGTCGATCATCAGGTACATAAGGAACAAAGAGAACCGGATGATAAGGCCGCGGCAGAGCGCATCGCGACATAGTCGGCCCACTATACCATCATAGGGGCCTGCTGTACATAAGAGGCGCAGGAGGAGTCCTCATGAAGTGCATCCAGTTGGCTACCGGGAGACATCTATTAGATGAGATTCATGCCGGGCAGTGTGGCGTGCTTGCTGCATCAAGAACTTTAGTGGGAAAAGCCTTCAGATCTGAGTTTTACTGGCCAACTGTGAAGAATGATGCTGCTGAATTAGTCCAAAAGTGTGGGGCGTGCCAGTTCCTATCAAAACAACAGCACTTACCCGCGCAACAGCTGTAGACCATTCCTGTGACCTGGCCATTTGCATGCTGGGGGCTGGACATGATCGGGCCCTTCAAGAAAGCTCAAGGGGTTATACCCACGTACTGGTTACCATCGACAAGTTTACAAAGTGGATTGAATACAAGCCAATCGCTTCCTTAACCTCAGCAAAGGCAGTGGAGTTCATTCAGAAGATAATGTTTAGGTTTGGAATACCTAATAGCATAATCACTGACTGGGGTCCAACTTCACCAGCTCGGAGTTCTTCGATTTCTGCGAGCAAAGGAACATTCAGATCAAGTACGCATTAGTGGCACATCCAAGAGCTAATGGGCAGGTGGAAAGAGCCAACGGGATGATACTAGGTGCACTAAAAAAGAAGGTGTTCGATAAAAGCGAGAAGCTTGCATGGAAGTGGATCAGGGAACTACCATACGTAGTCTAGAGCCTACAAACCCAGCCAAGCTAAGCTCTGCATGGAAACACACCATTCTTCATGGTGTATTGGTCAAAGGCAGTGCTACCAGCTGATCTGATCTTTGGGGCGCCCAGGCTAACCTTCGAAAGCATAGCTGAAGTAGAAGCAACCAGGCTAGAGGACATCGATGTGCTGGGAGAGGAATGGTTAAATATGGTAATTCAGTCGGCCATATACCAGCAGACCTTGACGCGCTACCACGACAAAGTTGTGTGACATTGATCCTTCATAGTGGGAGACTTGGTCCTCCATCGAGTACTAACGGGGGAGGGCGACACAAACTGTCACCACCATGGGAAGGATCGTTCGTCGTTGTAGAGGTCACACGGCCGAGATCCTACCGGCTCACTCAGATGGACGGCACTGAGGTGGGAAATTCATGGAATATCAAGCACCTCAGGAAATTCTACCCCTAGAAATACTCAAAATTCTTGAGGGGAAGTCGTACTTTGTAAGCAGAAGGTTTCAGCTTTCATCTTCCGAGGCATTCAAGTTCTTGATTGACAACTGACTTAGATTGGGTTCAACTCAAAATCAGCACAACACAAATCAGGGTGAACACTATGCCCTACTGATGGAGCAATCGACTTAAGTCGGGAACGCTTTAAGTCAGTGCGACATGCTCACGCTTACACAACTCAGGATGAACACTATGCCCTATTAACGGAGCAATCAGCTTAAGTTGGGAATGCCTTAAGTCAGTGCGACATGCTCACGCTTACACAACTCAGGGTGAACACTATGCCCTACTAACGGAGCAATCGTCTTAAGTCGGGAACGCCTTAAGTCGGTGCGACATGCTCATGCTTACACGATCAGGGTGAACACTATGCCCTACTAACGGAGCAATCGGCTTAAGTCGGGAACGCCTTATGTCGGTGCGACATGCTCACACTTACATGACTCAGGGTGAACACTATGCCCTACTAACGGAGCAATCGACTTAAGTCGGGAATGCCTTAAGTCGGTGCGACATGCTCATGCTTACATGACTCAGGGTGAACACTATGCCCTACTAACCGAGCAACCGGCTTAAGTCGGGAACGCCTTAAGTCTTTGCGACATGCTCACGCTTACACGACTTAGGGTGAACACTATGCCCTACTAACAAAGCAATCGGCTTAAGTCGGAAACGCCTTGAGTCGATGCGACATGCTCATGTGTACGCAAGCTAGGGTGATCACCATACCCAAGTAACAAAATAGCTAACTCGAATCAGGAACACTTCGAAGAAAAAATATCTCGCTTGCAGTATCAAGGGCGTTCTCAGTACCCTACTGACAGAACAATCAGTTCAAACATAACAAATACATACACACAGAACTCATGCTACACTTTTCCTCTAAAAAGTACTAACTCAAGGAATAGGTGTTTTTCAAGCAAATCATTGCACTGGAGCATTCTTGCAGGAAGCCTCAGCTGTAGGAGTAGCGGTAGAAGATGGTCGGCTCGTGACATCAGGCGCAGCAACAACATCAGTGACAATGTCTTTAGGCACCATGACGCTAGGCCTCCTCATTAGGATCTGCCCGGCGCGAACAACCTTGTCCATGGCCTTGTCGCACATCGCCTTCATAACAACGCGGTCGTCCTCCAAGGCCTTGATATGGAGGCAGGCGACCTCCAGCTCCTGAGCAAGAAGCTTCTTGGAAGCACGCAGCTTACCAAGTCGGGACACTTTATTCTGGGACGCCGTCATTCGTCACAATGATGGTCCAAGTCCGACATGGTAAAGCAGTGACTCCTCTCTAGAATGGTCAAGGAAGTGCTGTCGTCACGGTATAGCCTGTCTAGATTGTCACGAGAAGCAACGAGTGCTCGCTTTTCCTCCTGCAAGCAAGAGCAACACTGAGCATCGAAGCAAGGGAAGCAAAATAGAAGCAGCCAAGAGAATTTACCTCATAAGCCATCTTCTCGGAGTCAAGTTGTGCATTTAGAGAAGAGTTTAAAGCGCAAGCACTGTCCAAGAAAGCAGATGTTTGGCTCAAGTCAGCCTGAGTTTGGGTATACTTCTCTTCAATATCAGAGCATCGTCGAGCCAAATCTGATAAAGCAGCAGAGAAAGGCACAAGATATAAAATAAGCAGGGTGATGAAAACAAAAAGGAAACTGTGAGCACACTAACCAATGTTTGAGGCCTTCAGATCTTCTAGCTGTTTTTGATGCAGCAAAGGGTTCCACTGCATCAAGGATGAAACTTGGTCGAGGACAGGAGTGCCACACAATTTCAGTTGGGCAGATACGGAGCCAAGAACATCCTATGATTATGAAAAAAATAAGCAATAAAGCTAGTTTGCCAGCATGAACAGTGAAAAGAGAAAGTTGATTCACCTGAAGGTTGGAGAGGAACAAGGGAAGACCCAAAGCCAGAAGAATTGGTGCATTGCTTGATGAGGGAATGTCAGCAGGAACGATATCTGTGGCAGAACCTCCCAAGTTATTGGGCCTACATGCACTTGTCCTTGTCTCAAAGACCTCAGACAACTATGCATGTGCACCAGATAACTTAACAGGATCCGTCCGAGTGTCCCAAGGACCCCGGATAAACCACTTCCATCCAGGATCGCAAGATTAAGTAAACGCAAATCACACACCAACAATTTGCAGCGGAATTTCTTTATTACAAAAAGTTACAGGTTACAACAAATTTACATTATATTTATTGGAGTGGTTCCAAAAGTGATTCAAAGAAATAAACTTTGAAATGTTATAAATTATTTATAAGTTTGAAATATCTGCTAGCTCAATGACAATCCTCAATAAGAAGTATAGAAGAGTTACTTAGACTTATAAGAAGGCCGTGCCCACCGGCGCTTAACACCATCCATAGTAGCACAAATCTAGTACCTGCAACAACATGGGTTCGAAAACCCTAAGTACGAAGTGTACTTTCGCAAGTCTTACCCATCTAAGGAAAAAGACTGTCAAGGATATGCTGGCTTTTGGGAATCAAGGTAAAGTTTAACAAGATTCAAAGACTCTTTTGCAGAAAAGCTTACTATGAGTGGATCCTTAAAAATTCATTTTACTTGTTAGGTTCAGTAAAGTTACGTGCATCTAGAGTTCTTTCTATCCTAGATCAAACACTTGGCCTACACTAGTCATCTTTTTATCATCCCTTCAGTTCACTGGATTGCTACGTGTAGGGCAGTGACCAAATCTTCATATCCAAGAAGTAACGGCAATCCGAACCGATTAATACCCAGCTAGGGATCTCTAACCACACGACATATGTAGCACTTAACCCTTGCATATTTCTACTCGCCACCGGGTTTCTCAAGACCAGACCAGGTTCACGCCAACCGAGAGCACTGATACACCACCGTCCAGCCTCTTGCCACGGAGGGTACACGCTATTCTTGCCATCTCTCCATTCCCATTGCATGTTGGCCTTTCTGGTATTGGTCCAACCAAGGCAAAGCTTACCCATGATGAGGCATGTGGCCAGTTAAAAGGTCCTCAATCAGCAAGCCTACATCGGTACGGTCCTTAATCGACTCAGACAGAGACACTACACCGAACTTCCTTCTTGTGCAAGTCAACCGCTCGGTCTCGCCTTTCTTATTTAAAACCCAAAGTTTGGTACCTGGTAGAGGTACATCTTTTCCGATGTTGAACCCATCAAGGCCCTGATGGATCCACCATCACAAGTTTTTTTTTGTAAAAATTCCCATCCAATCTGAAGCATCACCTTTTGTTGTAAAACAAAACATTTTGTTTTTCTAAAGCAAGACTAAGCATCACAAAAATCCTTTTTATAAAAGGGTATCAAGGAATGGTAATCAATTTTTCCAAGGAAGGAAATGCATCAATGGTTTAGCACACAACTCCTACCACCTAATGCATCATATAAGGTGATAAAGTTTTTAAAACAACAAGGAAAGGGATAATGCACCGGGGCTCGCCTGGAATAATACTAGGTTAGTTTTTGTTAGATGATGTCCACTTGGCGATCAGCTTTTGTTCCGATACTTGCTCCGTCTGTCTCTCTTCAGGTTCGTCCATCAGCATCACCCCTCTTCAGGTTCGTCCATCAGCATCACCTTGCGAGTGGCTCATGCTTTCCCGTCTCTTGTGGTCGACTCAGCTTTGGTCCTCCGCATCATGTGGTTAATTAACATACCTAAATGATTTGCATAATGCATATGAATGCATATAAACAAGAATAGTACAAGACTAAATATTGCTACACCGAAGAGGATTATATATTTAGTGACGAGGCATTATGTGATGGAACCTCCCAAGGTATTAGGCCCACCTACAGTTATCCTTTCCTAAGGACCTTGAACAACCCTATAGATGCACATAATCACTTGACAAGTTCGGTAACTGTATTCTCATCATTTCGCCCAAGAGCGCTTCACCCGTCATGCAGATATTACATCACAAACCCGAAGTAAAGAAATAGCGGAAGCAGATTACAATAACATAATTTACATTAACAAAATATAGAGAGAGTGTAATTATTACAATACCAGGGTCATGAGTGCATAAAGTGTTATTACAGACCAAGGAGGCAAAACACCCTCCCGCACAAACGTTTAGTGTTTTCAAAGTGGGAGGCAAACATCCTCCCGTGACCAACTTCACTATTAGGGCTCTTCCTTGGGTACCACCTTTGAACAGAAACAACAAAACTCCGCTGTTTCCTCACCTACAACAACATGGGTTCGAAAACCCTGAGTACGGAGTGTACTTTCGCAAGTCTTACCCGACAAAAGAAAAAGACTCTCAAGGATATGTTGGCTTGAGGGAGTCAAGGTAAGGCTAATCAAAAATCAAAGACTATGTTTGCAAAAATGCTTACTATCAGTGGATCCTTAAAAATCCAGTTTTATTGTCAAGTTAAGTCATTACCTATAGCTAGAGTTCTTTCTACCTTAGTTCAAGCACTTGGCATATACTAGCCGTCTTTTATCATCCCATCAGTTCACTGGATTGCTACGTGTAAGTCAGTGACCAAGTATGTATGTCCGAGAAGTAATGATGAACCAAATCGATTAATACTCAGCTAAGGATCTCCAACCACACGACATATGTTGCACTTAACCCTTGCATATGTCAACTCGCCACCGGGTTTCTCAAGACCAGACCGGGTTCACGCCAACCGAGAGCATTGATACACCACCGTCCAGCCTCTTGCCATGGAGGGTACACGCTACTCTCGCCATCTCTCCACTCCCATTGCGTGTTGGCCTTTCTGGTATTGGTCTGCCCGAGGCAAAGCTTACCCATGACGAGGCATGTGGCCAGTTAAGGGGTCCTCAGTCAGCAGGCCCTCATCGACACGGTCCTTAAGTGACTCAGACGGAGACACTACACTGAGACTTCCTGCTCGTGCAAGTCACCCACCTGGTCTTAGATTTATTATTTAAAACCCAAAACTTGGTACCTGACAGAGGTACATCCTTTCAGATGTTGAACCCATCATGGCCATGATGGATTCACCATCTAATACTTTTCCTTTGAAAACTTCCCATCCCATCTGAAGCATCATCTTTGTTTTAAAACAAACCATTTTGTTTTCTAAGGCAAGACTAAGCATCAGAAAACTTTTAAGTAAACAGGTATCAAGCAATGGTATCAATTCCAAGGAAAAGGAAATGCAGCAAGTGTTTAACATACAAGTCCTATCACCTAATGCATCGAGCAAAGTGTTAAAGATTTTTAAACACAAGGAAATGGGTAATGCACCAGGGCTTGCCTTGTGTTGTAGGGGATTCAGGATCTGTTCCACGGATATCAAAATAAAAACTATTCTCGGCAGGTGGAGTCTCAGCTAGTGGTGTAGTTTCTTCTTCTTCGACAATTACTTCTTCGTTTTCTAAACATAACCATACATATACATGAATGCTCATGTGATGCTATGAATATGCAGTTATAATAGAAATACATCAAGTTGTATCTTGAATACAACTTTCCTTCATAGTACACCTCGGTAACTAGGATTTTGAGTCAGTACTCCATTAGGATAAGGCAAATATTACCTTAGAAAGCTAGGGTTTTGGGTTTGGGGATCAAACAATGTCCAAAACATATGAAACTTCACCCAAGGGCTCCAATTATCATATTAAGCTTGCCCAAAAAGTTTTATGATTTTTGGACCAATCAAGTAATTTCTAAAATTCCAAAAGACTAGGTTTAGGCTTTCTTAAATGTTGAATAATTCATGGTTGGGACTAAAAATCTTGGAATTATTTTTATCAAATACTAGAGAATTTAGGAGTCTAGTAAAATTGGTCCCATTATTTTATCATTTTTTAGAATTTCCTATAAATTTCCTAAGCCTGACAGAAAAAGAAAAGGAAAAAGGTTAAACAGTAATGGGCTCAAACCAGCCCAACTCAGCCCACGGACAGGGAAACGCGTGCGGGCGCGCGCTCGCGCCCTCGATGTCAACTTTGCATAAAGGTCCCTGTCGATTTGAATAACCCGAAAAGAGGTCGTGGCACTATTCCTGTGTTTCACTGACATTTGCGTAAAACCCCTCGTACTTCTATTTCTTCACAACGTCAAGTCCACGACGTGAACGACGGTGAGCGTGCCCTCCGGTGCTGCTAACTTGGCCGACACCTAATTCTACCCCTGGCAATCCTAAGCCGACCATCAAATGCACAATTCCGGCCTGGAGCCTTTCTGCCCACGACGACGGCGAAACCCGATGGGAAATTGAGGTGTTCTTGGTGGTTCAGGGACATCTAGCTCAATCAAAAGGGTCTACAAGCAACGGAGACTTAAGGAAGGCTAGATCATCAAGCAGAGAAGCTTGAACTAACCTGCAGAGAGCTGGCCATGGCGAGGCGTTCGCGGTGGCGCAGAAACTCGATTTGGGGGAACTTGAAATTCGTGAGCTACAGTGGCGTGGGGTCACTCGCGACGAGGTGCATTGCACCTAAAGATTTTTTGGGTCACTGTACCATGGGAAACTTCTTCAGTGCGCCTGACAGAGCAGATTTAAGAGCTTGGTTCTCCAATTTTTGTGTGCCAACATGTTAATCCATCTGTAACAAAGTTGTTGATCTATAATCCAACTTTGATTTTGCTATAGCAACTATACTCAAACAATCACTGGGTCCTACTCAAATTCAATCTCAAAGTTCTGCAATGTCACTTGTGGTCATGATTCAGTCATCAGTGGTGACTGACAGTCCATCTTCAGGCCAGTTTATCTCCAATTTTTATACATCATTAAGGCTTTGTCACTTAAGCAAAGTTGTACCCCTATCATAGCTCTACAAATTTGATGTGTTGACCTAGGGCAATTCCTTATGAATTCAGAGATACCAGCTCTAAAGTTGACCCCATTCCACTAAAATTCAGACTTAACCACTTAGGGGTTCTTGGGACCTTTTTGCAAATAAGTCCAAATTTCTTCATACTACTTGAAAATCTCCAATGTAAAAGTTACTTAGTTTTTGATGTTCTATCACTTTGATATTTGCACTTTAGTCCAAAAGTGTATAGAATTGGAATTCACCCTCCTAGGGTTACACTTAGGATTTTCCTAGGGTTTATTCTAGGGTTTTGAGCACTCTAGGGTTTTTGTACCACTCAAACCCGTCACTCTTGATATCCTGTGAACATTTCTAATGGCTTTTGAGACATTGATCATCTTGGCTTCACTTTCATCCATAGGTTCTAATTCCAGGGTTAAGTACCCTACCCTAGTATTAAGTACACCTTAAGTCACATCATCACAACTTGTTTTGAAATTTTACCTAGTGAGTGCATTCTAGGTGTAACAAACAACATGAAATGTCAATGCTTATGATGTCATGGTCAAGTTTTAGTGCTAGTAACACCAGGGGTGTTAAATCCTTCCCCCCATAAAAGAATCTCGTCCTGAGATTTAAGGTCCTAGGGTAAGTAATGGAAAAGGAAACACGTCACATTTTTATTTCCTTACTTGACTTATAGAGCAGGGGGTGATATGGGGTTTATTCTAACTTTATAATCAGATGTACACATCTTACAAGTTACATGAAGCTAAAAACTTAGGAAAATTCTTTTCCAAGAAATATTGAGTCTCCCAGGTAGCTTCATCTTCAGTATGCTGGTTCCATTGTACCTTATAGAACATGAGGGTCCTTTTTCGAGTAATTCTGTCCTTCTGATCCAAGACTCGAATGGGATGTTCTAAATATGTTAGATCTGGTTCCAAGGCAACATCCACCACATCGATGGTTCGCTCAGGAATCTGAAGGCACTTCTTTAATTGAGATACATGGAACACGTTATGTACTGTAGATAATATTTCAGGCAGTTGAAGTATGTATGCCACTGGTCCACATTGCTCAAGAATGGGAAATGGACCAATATACCGGGGTGCCAATTTTCCTTTTACCCCGAATCGGTTAATACCCTTCATTGGGGATACCTTTAGGTATACATAATCCTTGACTTGAAAATCAAAGGTCGGCGTCGTTTGTCCGCATAACTTTTCTGCCGAGCTTGAGCTTCTTTCAAGTGGTACCTTATCCGTTGAACCTTTTCCTCTATTTCTTTGACTAAGTCAGGCCTGAAATACCACCGTTCTCTTGGTTCAGGCCAATTTAAGGGTGTACGGCACCGCCGCCCATACAGTGCTTCAAATGGTGCCATCTTAATGCTTTCTTGATAGCTGTTATTAAAGAAAACTTTGCCAATGGCAGACACTCATCCCATTTCTGTGGGAACTCCAGAACACATGCCCGTAGCATATATTCAAGTATTGATTGACTCTCTCAGTTTGTCCACTTGTTTGAGGATGATAAGCCGAACTGTGGAGCAATTCAGTACCCAAGGATTTGTGCAGTTCACTCCAGAACTTGGATATAAATTGGGGTCCCCGGTCTGACACTATGGTCTTTGGGACTCCGTGTAAACTAAGAATACGAGCAATGTATAACTGGGCATACACAGCAACTGGGTGATCTATTTTAACCGGAAGAAAATGTGCTATCTCTGTAAACCAATCAACTATGACCCAGATAGAGTCAAAACCTTTAGCCGTCCTAGGCAATCCCACGATGAAGTCCATACTAATATCTTCCCATTTCCAAGATGGGATGGGCAAGGATTGTAATGGTCTAGCGGTCTTCATGTGCACTGCCTTGACATGTCTACAGGTGTCACATCTTGCCACACATCGTGCAATCTCAATCTTCATTTTGTCCACCAATAGTGTTGCTTTAAGTCTTGACACATCTTAGTACTTCCGGGATGAATGGAATATCGACTAAGATGAGCTTCATCCAAAATTTTTTGGCGGACTTCAGCATCTTTAGGCACCACTATGCGATCATTGAACCATATTATTCCTTGGTCATCTTTTCCGAAGCAATTTGCTTTGCCGGCTTCTATTTTCTCATGAATATGTTTCATACCCTTATCGGTTCTTTGGGCATCAATAATTCCCTGTAGAAGAACTGACTCAAGCTTGAATTGTGTCAAAGTTTCGTGTTGTATCATCCCTAGATTTAACTTTTCCATTTCTTGACATAGTGTGGTGTCAGGGGTTCTTACTATAAGACAATGACAGGAAGCTTTGCGACTCAATGCATCTGCCACCACATTGGCTTTTCCTGGATGATAGTGGATTTCCATATCATAATCTTTAATTATCTCAAGCCATCTTCTCTACCTCATGTTCAGTTCTGTCTGGGTAAAGATATATTTCGGACTTTTGTGATCTGTATACACATGACATATATTCCCAGCAGATAATGACGCCATATCTTGAGGGCATAAACAACTGCAGCTAGTTCCAAATCATGAGTTGGATAGTGCTCTCATGCCGGCGTAGTTGTCTTGAAGCATAAGCTATGACTTGGCCCTCTTGCATTAGGACACATCCGAGTCCACTGCCTGATGCGTCACAATACACATCAAAAGGCTTTTCTATATCCGGTTGAGCCAATACCGGAGCAGTGGTTAATAACACCTTCAACTTCTCGAAGGCTTCATTGCATTTGGAGGACCAATCAAACTTTGTATCATTCTTCAATAAACCTGTAATAGGTTTAACAATCTTGGAGAAATACGGAATGAACCTGCGGTAATATCCAGCCAGTCCAAGAAAACTTTGAACTTGATGTACTGTAGTAGGCGGTTTCCATTCTAGAATATCCTTGACCTTGCTGGGATCGACTGCAATCCCTTTTGCAGACAATACATGTCCAAGAAACTAGATTTCCTCCAACCAAAACGTGCATTTACTGAATTTGGCATACAACTGATGTTCCCTTAAGCGTGTTAGCACGATCCGTAAGTGCTTCGCATGCTCCTCTTCATTTTTGGAATAGATCAGAATGTCGTCAATGAAGACCACCACAAATTTATCGAACTCGAGCATAAATACTGAGTTCATTAAGTATGTGAAGTGGGCTAGAGCATTTGTTAATCCGAAAGACATGACCAAATACCCAAATAACCCATACCGCGTAGTAAATGCGTTCTTTAGTATATCCTTGGGTTGAATACGGATCTGATGATAGCCTGACCTGAGATCAATCTTGGAGAATACCTGAGCTCCTATAAGTTGATCGAATAAGATATCGTTCAGAGGAAGAGGGTACATGTTCTTGATGGTCACCTCATTGAGGGGCCTATAGTCCACGCACACTCGTAGTGTCTGATCCTTCTTCTTGACAAAAATGGCTGGACATCCCCATGGTGATGAACTTGGCCTAATGAACCCTTTCTCAAGCAAGTCTTGTAGTTGAGTCTTGGGTTCTACCAATTCATTAGGCAGCATTCGGTACGACCTTCTGGAAATAGGAGCCGTACCGGGCTTCAACCCAATCACAAATTCTACATCCCTTTCTGGAGGCAACCCAGACAAGTCTTCAGGAAAGACATCCGAGAATTCATGTACTACCAGAATATCCTGGATTTCTTGCACGATAGCTTCATAAACTCGTCCAGATGGTTTAGCTAGGACAACTACAGGGATGGATAACTGAATCTCTTCATGGCCATGGCTCAATTTAATGGTTCTTAAGTCTATATTGATGATGGCCTTATGCTAGGTTAACCAGTTCATGCCCAGAATTACATCTAAGTCTTTCCCCTTTATAACAATCATATTTGTAGGAAATTCCCGTCTGGCCAATGTTACTGGTATACGGAAAACTACTTCCTTAGTAAATATTCGGCCCCTAGGTGAGTGGATAACAAATCCCTCCCTTGATTTAGTGCAAGGAATGCAATGTTTTTCCACAAAATTCTTGCTTATGAAGGTATGTGATGCACCAGAATCGAAGAGGATAACTGCTAGGTAATTGGCAACAAGGAACGTACCCATCATCACTGGTTCGCCCTTCGGTGTTGTAGCCACCTGGGTATAATAAATCTGTCCAGTTTTCTTGAAATTCTTGCCCATTGAAGTATTGGCTGTGTTCCCCTTTCCTTGGTTGGAGTTCCCAGAATTCTACTGAAAATTGGTTTTATTTTGCTTCGGGTATGGGTAGTCCTTGATGAAGTGTCCGGACTTTCCATAATTGAAGCAACCAGTGGAAGAACTAGGAAGAGCAGGGAAACGAGTATCAGGGGCACTCGGCTGATTGGTAGGAGCGGGGGCAGTAGTGGGACGAATAAAGATAGGCTGCTTGAACGGATATGAAGGTGGGTGAGGCGAAGAACGATTTTGATTAAAAGGTCGGATCACCAACCTGGTTCTCTTTTCAGGCCCTTGATTTGACCTTTCACCTCCAAACCCCTTTGATTTTCCTGTTTAGCATTTTTGGCTTTGACTGCCAGTGCTGTACTGATAGCCCTGCTGTAGGTAAGGTCCAGACATGTCGCCATTTTCCACTGAAGCCTGTCATTAAGTCCCCTCATGAAACAGTTCTTTTTCTTTAGGTCTGTATCCACCTAGTCAATGGCATACTGGGAGAGGTGGTTAAACTTATTGAGATACTGCATCACTGTATCTCCTCCTTGCCTCAACCGGATAAATTCTTCTAGCTTGATCTGGAGCACTCCCTCTGGAACATAATGCTCCCGGAATGCCAACTTGAATTCCTCCTAGGTAACCTGATGCCCAACAGGCTGAATTGCGGAAAAATTCGCCCACCAAGTACTGGCAGGCCCTCTGAGTTGTTGTGCGACAAACAAGGGCTTTTGTGTCTCCATGCATCGAGTCAACCCAAACTTCTGTTCCATTACTCTCACCCATTTGTCGGCTTCTAAAGGCTCCCCTGCTTTAATAAAGAGCGGCGGTCGTGTCTCAGAGAATTCTAGGTAAGTAGTATCTCGAGGTCCTTGAGGAGGAGCCCTTCCTCCATGCGGTTGGAATTGGTTGGCCACCATCTCGCGCAAGAAGCGCATATTATCAGCGGTAGCGTTGACTAGGGCAGTGATAGCCTCGGCAAACGTAGGTGGTACTGGCGGCGGGTTGGGAGTGTCATCCCCACCATGGGATGTCCCCGCACCATCATGTGCACGAGTCCGGGATGGCATCTGAGGCAAAGAAATATTTGGAAAAAATATAACATGACAACATACACCATCAGATTACATTACTGAAATGTAATAATTTTATAGACTCCGTTACACAACTTGACTTCATTACTTATTTTACATAAGTACAATACTTAGACTACACTAATCTAGTCTTCTTCATCCTTTGTCGTTCCATTGCCATCTGCAGGAGACCGTTCGTCAGCAAGGTTCATGGAAGGAGGGGGCCTAAAAAGGTCCAACTCCCCATCAGGTTCTTCATTAGCTGTTCCTGATGGTCCGGCTCCCATTGCAACAATGTCTGGTGGCACATCCGGGTGCAGCCGATCATACAGTACATGCACTTCTTCATGTAAAGTATTGCAGTACGCATGTAGATTTTCAAGGGATGCGCTAAGTTCTGCCACGTGAGCAAGAGCTTTTGCATCGCAATCCCAAGCAGAAGGGTGAGTTGACGACCCAGTTGATGGCCGTATCGCGTTCTAAGATTTCATACTGCAGGCGACTCACTTCAGCTGATAGCTCCGCAATGCGGTTACTATCCCGCTCACGTGCCCTATTCCTATGGTGTAGTTCTGACCGAAGTTGCTCCACCTGGGCTTCCAGGTCTCCAATTGGGTCATTACTGCCACTGCTACTCCCTTCATGGCAGGAGGCCAACTGATGTCGTGGCACCCCTAGAGGTCCTATCAATTTACGCACGGTTTTCCTAGTGCGCGCCATATCTCCATAAGAGGGGAAGATTTATTAGTATAATTTTTAAACATGATGCATGCATGATCTAATAATTATGGAATCAACCTTCGTTGATCCCACTTCCTACCTATATTGCACTCTATTACCCGACTTTACAAGATAAGAGGCTACCAAAAAGTGGTAAGGTAAGAATGAAAGAATATTTCTAGGCAAGTGTTTGAAAATTCTTTTGAAGTACTACATAATATCTGAAGAGATGGGTTTCTCTCCGATACCTGTTGTGACGGAACCTCCCAAGGTATTAGGCCCACCTACTGTTGTCCTTGTCCTAAGGACCTTGAACAACCCTGTAGATGCATATAATCACTCGACAAGTTCGGTAACTGTATTCTCATCATTTCGCCCAAGAGCGCTTCACCCGTCATGCAGATATTACATCACAAACCCGAAGTAAAGAAATAGCGAAAGCAGATTACAATAACATAATTTACATTAACAAAATATAGAGAGAGTGTACTTATTACAATACTAGGGTCATGAGTGCATAAAGTGTTATTACAGACCAGGGAGGCAAAACACCCTCCCGCACAAACGTTTAGTGTTTTCAAAGTGGGAGGCAAACATCCTCCCGTGATCAACTTCACTGCTGGGGCTCTTCCTTGGGTACCACCTTTGAACAGAAACAACAAAACTCCGCTATTTTCTCACCTACAACAACATGGGTTCGAAAACCCTGAGTATGGAGTGTACTTTCGCAAGTCTGACCCGACAAAAGAAAAAGACTCTCAAGGATATGCTGGCTTGAGGGAGTAAAGGTGAGGCTAATCAAAAATCAAAGACTCTGTTTGCAAAAAAGCTTACTATCAGTGGATCCTTAAAAATCCAATTTTATTGTCAAGTTAAGTCATTACCTGTAGCTAGAGTTCTTTCTACCCTAGTTCAAGCACTTGGCCTATACTACCCGTCTTTTATCATCCCTTCAGTTCACTAGATTGCTACGTGTAAGTCAGTGACCAAGTCTTCATGTCCGAGAAGTAACGGCAATCCGAATCGATTAATACTCAGTTGAGGATCTCCATCCACATGACATATGTAGCACTTAACCCTTGCATATGTCAACTCGCCATCGGGTTTCTCAAGACCAGACTGGGTTCACGCCAACCGAGAGCACAGATACACCACCATCTAGCCTCTTGCCACGGAGGGTACACGCTACTCTCGCCAGCTCTCCACTCCCATTGCGTGTTGGCCTTTCTGGTATTGGTCTGCCTAAGGCAAAGTTTACACATGACGAGGCATGTGGCCAGTTAAAGGGTCCTCGGTCAGCAGGCCCACATCGACACGGTCCTTAAGCGACTCAGACGGAGACACTACACCGATACTTCCTGCTCGTGCAAGTCACCCGCCTGGTCTCAACTTTATTATTTAAAACCCAAAACTTGGTACCTGACAGAGGTACATCCTTTCAGATGTTGAACCCATCATGGCCATGATGGATTCACCATCCAATACTTTTCCTTTGAAAACTTCCCATCCCATCTGAAGCATCATCTTTGTTTTAAAAACAAACCATTTTGTTTTCTAAGGCAAGACTAAGCATCAGAAAACTTTTAAGTAAACAGGTATCAAGGAATGGTATCAATTCCAAGGAAAAGGAAATGCAGCAAGTGTTTAACATACAAGTCCTATCACCTAATGCATCAAGCAAAGTGTTAAAGATTTTAAAACACAAGGAAATGGGTAATGCACCGGGGCTTGCCTTGTGTTGTAGGGGATTCGGGATCTGTGAAAGGGAAATGTGCCCTTGGGCCATTTCTAAGTATTTTGGTGATTTAGTGCCCAACACAGGTGCCTAATTGTAAAATGGTGGACAAAGTACAAATCAAGGATAAAGGTATGTTTCTCAGACTTAGTACATTGTTTTATGGACTAATAT
Source organism: Zea luxurians (assembly GCA_029449295.1). Lineage (NCBI taxonomy): Eukaryota > Viridiplantae > Streptophyta > Magnoliopsida > Poales > Poaceae > Zea > Zea luxurians. The sequence continues at coordinate 9,279,130 of JAOPSE010000084.1, forward strand.
ATTGTGTCTAAGTGCTGGAAACAGAAAAAATCGAGTTGGAGAAGAGATGGCTCGAGCAGCCAAAGTCTGCCCAGTCTGGGTGCACCGAACTGTCCGGTGGTGCACCGGACAGTGTCCGGTGCGCCAGGCTGGCTTGGGCAAAGTGGCTGCTCTCAGGACTTCGACGGCGGTGTACGGCTAAAATTCACCGGACTGTCCGGTGTGCACCGGACTATCCGGTGGGCCGCTCACAGGTGAACTCATCGCTCTCGGGAAACCATCAACGCCGTACGGCTAAAATTCACCGGACTGTCCGGTGTGCACCGGACTGTCCGGTGAGCCAATGGTCGGCCGGGCCAATGGTCGGCCGCGCAATCTACGCGGGACACGTGGCCGAGCCAACGGCTAGAAGATGGCACCGGACTGTCCAGTGTGCACCGGACATGTCAAGTGCACCAACGGCTCCCAGGCTGCCAACGGTCGACTACGCTGTTTATGGAAAGAAATCGGGCACCGGACATGTCCGGTGTGCACCGGACTGTCTGGTGCGCCAGTCGACAGAAGGCAAGATCAGCCTTTCAAGATTGCTCTCAACGGCTCCTAGCTGCCTTGGGGCTATAAAAGGGACCCCTAGGCGCATGGAGGAGCACACCAAGCATCTACTAAGCATTCCTAAGCACCAAGACATCAATTCCGCGCCTTTGATTCTTTGCGATAGCAATTAGAGCTCTTGTTGAGTGGTGAACTCATTGAGTTGTGTTGTGAGCTCTCGTTGCGACTTGTGTGCGTGGTGTCGCTGTGATTTCTTGTCTTGAGTGCGTTGCTAATCCCTCCCTTGCTCCATGTTCTTTGTGAATTTCAAGTGTAAGGGCGAGAGGCTCCAAATTTGTGGAGATTCCTCGCAAACGGGATTGAGTAAAGCAAACAAAACACCGTGGTATTCAAGTGGGTCTTTGGACCGCTTGAGAGGGGTTGATTGCAACCCTCGTCCGTTGGGACGCCACAACGTGGAGTAGGCAAGCGTTGGTCTTGGCCGAACCACGGGATAACCACCGTGTCATCTCTGTGATTGATCCTTGTTGGTTATTGTGTTTTGTTGAGGATTCCTCTTTAGCCACTTGGCAATTATTGTGCTAACGATTAACCAAGTTTTGTGGCTTAAGTTTTCAAGTTTCACAGATCACCTATTCACCCCCCCTCTAGGTGCTCTCAATTGGTATCGAAGCCGTTCTCTTCACAAAGGGACTAACCGCCCGAAGAGATGGATCCTAAGGGGAAGGGAATCATGATCAACGACAAAGAGAAGGAATCCTTCGTCAACGAGCCGAAGGACGACAAGCCTACCGGCTCGGGCCATAGACGGAAGGAAGGGAAGAAGAAGAAGACAAGGCGCATCAAGGAGATCGTCTACTACGATGACAGCGATGAGTCTACCTCTTCCCAAAAGGACGACGACCACAACGACTACGAGAGAAGGAAACCGGTTAATTCAAACTTTTCTTTTGACTACTCTCGTATTCCGCAAAGTTCAAATTCACATTTGCTCTCCATTCCTCTCGGCAAGCCTCCACACTTTGATGGGGAGGACTACGGATTTTGGAGCCACAAAATGCGTAGTCACCTATTCTCTCTCCATCCTAGTATATGGGAGATTGTAGAGAGTGGAATGAACTTTAATAGTTCGGATAGTCCCATGTTCATTAATGAACAAATTCATAAGAATGCACAAGCTACTACTGTTCTTCTAGCTTCATTGTGTAGGGATGAATACCACAAAGTGAGCGGCTTGGATAACGCCAAGCAGATCTGGGACACCCTCAAGATTTCTCATGAGGGGAACGACGTCACCTTGCTCACCAAGATGGAGTTGGTGGAGGGCGAGCTTGGACGGTTCGCGATGATAAGGGGCGAGGAGCCGACACAAACATACAACCGGCTCAAGACCCTTATTAACAAAATAAGGAGCTACGAAGCACGCGATGGACGGACCACGACGTCGTCCGACTGATGCTAAGGTCCTTTACCGTTCTTGATCCTCATTTGGTGAATAATATTCGTGAGAATCCCAGGTACACCAAAATGTCGCCCGAAGAAGTCCTTGGAAAATTCGTTAGCGGGCGAATGATGATCAAGGAGGTGAGGTACGTGGACGATGCCTTGAATGGTCCGATCAACGAGCCGCAACCCCTTGCTCTCAAGGCAACAAGAAGCAAGGAGGCGCTACCTAGTAAGGTGGCACAAATTGAGGCAGCCGGACTTAATGATGAAGAAATGGCCCTCATCATCAAAAGATTCAAGACGGCGCTTAAAGGTCGCAAGGGACAGCCAAGCAAGACCAAAGCCAAGGGGAAGCGCTCATGCTTCAAATGCGGTAAGCTTGGTCATTTTATTGCTAACTGTCCCGACAATGATAGTGATTAGGATCAAGGGAACAAGAGGGAGAAAAAGAAGAACTATAAGAAGGCAAAGGGCGAGGCACATCTTGGCAAGGAGTGGGATTCGGATTGCTCCTCGTCCGACTCCGACAATGAAGGACTCGCCGCCACCGCCTTCAACAAGTCATCCCTCTTCCCCAACGAGCGTCACACATGCCTTATGGCAAGGGAGAAGAAGGTATGTACTCGAGACTCTACTTATGCTTCTTCAAGTGAAGACAAATCTAGTGATGAGGAAATAGATTACTCTAGCTTGTTCAAGGGATTGAATAGAAATAAAATTGATAAAATCAATGAATTGATTGATGCCTTGAATGAAAAGGATAGGCTTTTAGAAAAGCAAGAGGATTTGTTGTATGATGAACATGACAAATTTGTAGAGGCACAAAAATCCTATGCTTTAGGAGTTAAAAGAAATGAAATGCTTTCTTATGAACTATCTACATGTCATGAAACCATTTCTACTTTACAAAGTGTTAACAATGATTTAAATGCTAAATTAGAAGTAGCAAATAAATCTAATTCTTGTGTAGAACATGTTATGATTTGCACTAGGTGTAAGGATTTTGATATTGATGCCTGTAATGGACACCTAGTTTCAATTTCGAGATTGAATGATGAAGTAGCTAGTCTTAATGCCCAACTTAAGACTAGCAAAAGTGATTTCGATAAGCTAAAATTTGCAAGGGATGCCTACACGATTGGTAGACACCCCTCAATTAAGGATGGACTTGGCTTCAAGAGGGAAGCCAAGGACTTAACAAGCCATAAGGCTCCCATCTCCACCAAGAAGAAAGGGAAGGCCCCTATGGCAAGTAGCACTAAAAGAACCATGCTTTTATGTACAACGATAGAAGACAGTCTCATAGGAGTTGCAATGCTTTTGATTCACATGACTCGTATGCTATGTTTGCTCCTAGTTCTTCCTATATGCATGGTAGAGATATGCCTAGGAAAAATGTTCATCATGTGCCTAGAAAAAATTTTGTTCATGCTTCTAGGAAAGTTATGAATGGTCCCTCTACAATTTATCATGCTTTGAATTCTTCCTTTGCTATTTGTAGAAAGGATAGGAAGATAGTTGCTAGGAAGTTAGGGGCAAAATGCAAGGGCGATAAAACTTGCATTTGGGTCCCTAAGGAAATTGTGACTAACCTTGTAGGACCCAACAAGAGTTGGGTACCTAAGACCCAAGCCTAAATTTGCCTTGCAGGTTTATGCATCTGGGGGTTCAAGCGGGATTATCGACAGCGATGCACAAACCATATGACGGGGGAGAAGAAGATGTTCACCTCCTACGTCAAGAATAAGGATTCCCAAGATTCAATCATATTCGGTGATGGGAACCAAGGCAAGGTGAAAGGTTTAGGCAAGATTGCAATATCAAATGAGCATTCTATCTCTAATGTGTTTTTAGTGGAGAGTCTTAGATATAATTTACTATCTGTTAGTCAATTATGTAATATGGGATATAACTGTTTATTTACAAATGTAGATGTGTCTGTCTTTAGAAGATGCGATGGTTCACTAGCTTTTAAGGGTGTACTAGACGGCAAACTTTACTTAGTTGATTTTGCAAAAGAAGAGGCCGGTCTAGATGCATGCTTAATGGCTAAGACTTGCATGGGCTGGTTGTGGCATCGCCGCTTAGCACATGTGGGGATGAAGAACCTCCACAAGCTTCTAAAGGGAGAACACGTGATAGGTCTAACCAATGTTCATTTCGAAAAAGATAGACCTTGTGCAGCTTGTCAAGCAGGTAAACAAGTGGGAGGAGCACATCACAGCAAGAATGTGATGACCACGTCAAGACCTCTGGAGCTGCTACATATGGACCTCTTCGGACCCGTCGCCTATCTGAGCATAGGAGGAAGTAAGTATGGTCTAGTTATTGTTGATGACTTTTCCCGCTTCACTTGGGTGTTCTTTTTGCAGGATAAGTCTGAAACCCAAGGGACCCTCAAGCGCTTCCTAAGGAGAGCTCAAAATGAGTTTGAGCTCAAGGTGAAGAAGATAAGGAGCGACAACGGGTCCGAATTCAAGAATCTTCAAGTGGAGGAGTTCCTTGAGGAGGAGGGGATCAAGCACGAGTTCTCCGCTCCCTACACACCTCAGCAAAATGGTGTGGTAGAGAGGAAGAACAGGACGCTCATAGATATGGCGAGGACTATGCTTGGAGAGTTCAAGACCCCCGAGTGCTTTTGGTCGGAAGCCGTGACACGGCTTGCCACGCCATCAACAGGGTCTACCTTCACCGCCTCCTCAAGAGACTTCATATGAGCTGCTAACTGGTAACAAACCCAATGTATCGTACTTTCGTGTATTTGGGAGTAAATGTTACATTCTAGTGAAGAAGGGTAGGAATTCCAAATTTGCTCCCAAAGCCATAGAAGGGTTTTTATTAGGTTATGATTCAAATACAAAGGCGTATAGGGTCTTCAACAAATCATCGGGTTTGGTTGAAGTCTCTAGCGACGTTGTATTTGATGAGACTAATGGCTCTCTAAGAGAGCAAGTTGTTGATCTTGATGATGTAGATGAAGAAGACGTTCCAACGGCTGCGATACGCACCATGGCGATTGGAGATGTACGGCCTCAGGAACATTTGGAGCAAGATCAACCGTCTTCTTCAACTATGGTGCATCCCCCAACCCAAGATGACGAACAGGTACCTCAAGTGGAGGCGCATGATCAAGGGGGAGCACAGGATGTTCAAGTTGAAGAGGAAGAAGCACCTCAGGCACCTCTAACCCAAGTTCGAGCGACGATTCAAAGGGATCATCCCGTCGACCAGATATTGGGTGATATTAGCAAGGGAGTAACTACTCGTTCAAGATTAGTTAATTTTAGTGAGCATTACTCTTTTGTCTCTTCTATTGAGCCTTTCAGGGTAGAAGAGGCCTTGCTAGATCCGGACTGGGTGTTGGCCATGCAGGAGGAACTCAACAATTTCAAGCGCAATGAAGTTTGGACACTGGTGCCTCGCCCCAAGCAAAATGTTGTGGGAACCAAGTGGGTGTTCCGCAACAAACAGGACGAGCACTAGGTGGTGACAAGGAACAAGGCTCGGCTTGTGGCAAAAGGTTATGCCCAAGTCGCAGGTTTGGACTTTGAGGAGACATTCGCTCCTGTGGCTAGGCTAGAATCAATTCGTATCTTGCTAGCATATGCCGCACCATTCTTTCAGGTTGTACCAAATGGATGTGAAGAGCGCTTTCCTCAACGGGCGATCAAAGAGGAGGTGTACGTGGAGCAACCCCCTGGCTTCGAGGATGAACGGTACCCCGACCACGTGTGTAAGCTCTCTAAGGCGCTCTATGGACTTAAGCAAGCCCCAAGAGCATGGTATGAATGCCTTAGAGACTTTTTAATTGCTAATGCTTTCAAGGTTGGGAAAGCCGATCCAACTCTTTTTACTAAGACTTGCGATGGTGATCTTTTTGTGTGCCAAATTTCTGTCGATGACATAATATTTGGTTCTACTAACCAAAAGTCTTGTGAAGAGTTTAGCAGGGTGATGACGCAGAAATTCGAGATGTCGATGATGGGCGAGTTGAACTACTTCCTTGGATTCCAAGTGAAGCAACTCAAGGATGGCACCTTCATCTCCCAAACAAAGTACACACAAGATTTGTTAAAGCGGTTTGGGATGAAGGACGCCAAGCCCGCAAAGACGCCGATGGGAACTGACGGACACACCGACCTCAACAAAGGTGGTAAGTCCGTTGATCAAAAAGCATACGGGTCCATGATAGGTTCTTTGCTTTATTTATGTGCTAGTAGACCGGATATTATGCTTAGCGTATGCATGTGTGCTAGATTTCAATCCGATCCTAAGGAGTGTCACTTAGTGGCTGTGAAGCGAATTCTTAGATATTTAGTCGCTACGCCTTGCTTCGGGATCTGGTATCCAAAGGGGTCTAACTTTGACTTGATTGGGTACTCAAATTCCGACTATGCTGGATGTAAGGTCGATAGAAAGAGTACATCGGGGACGTGCCAATTCTTAGGAAGGTCCCTGGTGTCATGGAACTCTAAGAAACAAACCTCTGTTGCCCTATCCACCGCTGAGGCCGAGTACGTTGCGCGCAACTACTTTGGATGAGGCAAACCCTTCGGGACTTTGGCTACAATCTGAGCAAAGTCCCACTCCTATGTGACAATGAGAGTGCTATCCGAATAGCGGAAAATCTGTTGAGCATAGCCGCACAAAGCACATTGACATCCGACATCACTTTTTGAGAGACCACTAACAAAAGGGAGATATCGAAGTGTTTCATGTTAGCACCGAGAACCAGCTAGCCGATATCTTTACCAAGCCTCTAGATGAGAAGACCTTTTGCAGGTTGCGTAGTGAGCTCAATATCTTAGATTCGCGGAACATGGATTGAAATGTAGCATACATGTGTTTATGCCTTTGATCATGTTCATTCTGCATTTTGTTGCTTATTGTGGTGCTCAAGTTGTACAAACACTCCCTGGACCTCACAAGTCCTGTTTGCAAGTGATGCACATATTTAGGGGGAGCTGTGCTACAACTTGACCCTTTGAGACTAACCATGTACTTGAGTTTGGTTGTTTTAGTCTCCAAGGAGAATTGAAAGGGAAAAGGTGGACTTGGACCATGCAAGACTTCCACTGCACTCCGATGAAAAGAGTAACTTTTCCAAGTTCATCTTTATACTCTTATTGCCTTTGTGTTCTTATTTGAAGGTTTTGGTGAGGCAATGGGGTGAAAGGGCCAAGATTGATCCCGTTTTGGTGCTTGATGCCAAAGGGGGAAAAAATAAAGGCCAAAGCAATAGATGGATCAGCTACCACTTGAGAAATTTTGAAAATAGTAGATTAGAGCTTTTGGTTTGTCAAAACTCTTTTATTGTCTCTTATGTCAAAAGTTGGCCTCTTGTGGGGAGAAGTGTTGATTATGGGAAAAAGGGGGAGTTTGATCAAATTTCTTTGGAAAACCTCTCTTTATGTCTCTACAAGTGGTTTTGACTTAGAGATAGGAATTTGAGTTTGATTTGCAAAAACAAACCAAGTGGTGGCATAGAGTGATCCATATATGTCAAATTTGAATCAAAATAATTTGAGTTCTTATTTGAAGTGATTTTGTACTTGTTCTACTTGCTTTATGTTGTGTTGGCATAAATCACCAAAAAGGGGAAGATTGAAAGGGAAATATGCCCTTGGGCCATTTCTAAGTATTTTGGTGATTTAGTGCCCAACACAGGTACCTAATTGTAAAATGGTGGACAAAGTACAAATCAAGGATAAAGGTATGTTTCTCAGACTTAGTACATTGTTTTATGGACTAATATATTATGTCTAAGTGCTGAAACAGAAAAAATCGAGTTGGAGAAGAGATGGCTCGAGCAGCCAAAGTCTGCCCAGTCTGGGTGCACCGGACTGTCCGGTGGTGCACCGGACAGTGTTCGGTGCGCCAGGCTGGCTTGGGCAAAGTGGCTGCTCTCGGGACTTCGACGGCGGTGTACGGCTAAAATTCACCGGACTGTCCGGTGTGCACCGGACTGTCCGGTGGGCCGCTCACAGGCGAACTCGTCGCTCTCGGGAAACCATCAACGGCGTACGACTAAAATTCACCGGACTGTCCGGTGTGCACCAGACTGTCCGGTGAGCCAACGGTCGGCCGGGCCAACGGTCGGCCACGCAATCTGCGCGGGACACGTGGCCGAGCCAACGGCTAGAAGATGGCACTGGACTGTCCGGTGTGCACCGGACTGTCCGGTGCGCCAGTCGACAGAAGGCAAGATCAGCCTTCCAAGATTGCTCTCAACGGCTCCTAGCTGCCTTGGGGCTATAAAAGGGACCCCTAGGCGCATGGAGGAGCACACCAAGCATCTACTAAGCATTCCTAAGCACCAAGACATCAATTCCGCGCCTTTGATTCTTTGCGATAGCAATTAGAGCTCTTGTTGAGTGGTGAACTCATTGAGTTGTGTTGTGAGCTCTCGTTGCGACTTGTGTGCGTGGTGTCGCTGTGATTTCTTGTCTTGAGTGCGTTGCTAATCCCTCCCTTGCTCCATGTTCTTTGTGAATTTCAAGTGTAAGGGCGAGAGGCTCCAAATTTGTGGAGATTCCTCGCAAACGGGATTGAGTAAAGCAAACAAAACACCGTGGTATTCAAGTGGGTCTTTGGACCGCTTGAGAGGGGTTGATTGCAACCCTCGTCCGTTGGGACGCCACAACGTGGAGTAGGCAAGTGTTGGTCTTGGCCGAACCATGGGATAACCACCGTGTCATCTCTGTGATTGATCCTTGTTGGTTATTGTGTTTTGTTGAGGATTCCTCTTTAGCCACTTGGCAATTATTGTGCTAACGATTAACCAAGTTTTGTGGCTTAAGTTTTCAAGTTTCACAGGATCACCTATTCACCCCCCCCCCCCCCCGTCTAGGTGCTCTCAATCTGTTCCATGGATATCAAAATAAAAACTATTCCCGGCAGGTGGAGTCTTAGCTGGTGGTGCAGTTTCTTCTTCTTCAACAATTACTTCTTCTTCGTTTTCTAAACATAACCATACATATACATGAATGCTCATATGATGCTATGAATATGCAGTTATAATAGAAATACATCAAGTTGTATCTTGAATATAACTTTCCTTCATGGTACACCTAGGTATCTAGGGTTTTCTGAGTCAGTACTCCATTAGGATAAGGCAAATATTAACTTAGAAAGCTAGGGTTTTGGGTTTGGGGATCAATCAATGTCCAAAACATGTCAAACTTCACTCAAGGGCTCCAATTATCATATTAAGCTTGCCCAAAAAGTTTTTTATTTTTGGAGCAATCAAGTAATTTCTAAAATTCCAAAAGACTAGGTTTAGGCTTTCTTAAATGTTGAATAATTCATGGTTGGGACTAAAAATCTTGGAATTATTTTTATCAAATACTAGAGGAATTTAGGAGTCTATTAAAATTGGTCCCATTATTTTATCATTTTTCTAGAATTTCGTATAAATTTCCTAAGCCTGGCAGAAAAAGAAAACAAAAAAGGTTAAACAGTAATGGGCTCAAACCAGCCTAACTCAGCCCACAGACAGGGAAACGCACGCGCGCCTGCGCCCGCGATGTCAACTTTGCATAAAGGTCCCTATCGATTTGAATAACCCGAAAAGAGGTCGTGGCACTATTCCTGTGTTTCACTGACATTTGCATAAAATCCCTCGTACTTCTATTTCTTCACAGCGTCAAGTCTACGACGTGAACGACGGTGAGCGCGCCCTCCGACGAGCTTGTACCGGCCGGGATGCACAACGACCGGTGCTCTAACTTGGTCGACACCTAATCCTACCCCTGGTGATCCTAAGCCGACCATCAATTGCACAATTCCGGCCCAGAGCCTTTCTGCCCACAACAACGGCAAAACCCGAGGGGAAATCAAGGTGTTCTTGGTGATTCAGGGAGATCTAGCTCAATCAAAAGGGTCTACAAGCAACAGGAGACTTAAGGAAGGCTAGAACATCAAGCAGAGAAGCTTGAACTAACCTACAGAGAGCTGGCCATGGCGAGGCGTTCACGGTGGCGTGGAAACTCGATTTGGGGGAAACTTGAAATTCATGAGCTACAGTGGCTAATCGGAGGCGAGGGCTAGTGTACTAGGTGCATAATAACCTAGTGGAGCTCACTGGGGCATCAATTTATAGAATCCATCAGCGGTGGCGTTCAATTTGGAGAAGGCGTGCTGGTGGCTGAAGAGATGGGGATGTTACTGGTGCGAGTTACCGTGGAATTCACTAGAGCAACGACTCTGATGATAGACAGGCCATCTATTGTGACCTACGGCGACATGGTAACAAGGCAGTAGCATGGCATGCTCGGGTTAACGGCGATCATCACGCGACGGCCACGCAGACACGTCGCAGCGCATGTGGATGAGGTGACCGAGCGGCCACAGTGCTCTGACTTCATCCCGTGCCAAAGATCTTTCACCCCGAGTCGTTATCTGGACGCCCAGGGGCACGAATCACAGCGCCGACGTGAATGCAGGAGAGGGGTCACCGGCGGCGAGGTGCATTGCACCTGAATTTTTATGTGCCAACGTGTTAATCCATCTGTAACAAAGTTGTTGATCTATAATCCAACTTTGATTTTGCTATAGCAACTATACTCAAACAATCACTCGGTCCTACTCAAATTCAATCTCAAAGTTCTGCCAATGTCACTTGTGGTCATGATTCAGTCATCAGTGGTGACTGATAGTCCATCTTCAGGCCAGTTTATCTCCAATTTTTATACATCATCAAGGCTTAGTCACTTAAGCAAAGTTGTACCCCTATCATAGCTCTACAAATTTGATGTGTCGACCTAGGGCAAATTCCTTATGAATTCAGAGATACCAGGCTCCAAAGTTGACCCCATTCCACTAAAATTCAGACTTAACCACTTAGGGGTTCTTAGGACCTTTTTGCAAATAAGTCCAAATTTCTTCATACTACTTGAAAATCCTCCAATGTAAAAGTTACTTAGTTTTTGATGTTCTATCACTTTGATATGTGCACTTTAGTCCAAAAGTGTATAGAATTTGAATTCACCCCGTAGGGTTCCAATTAGGGTTTTCCTAGGGTTTATACTAGGGTTTTTATCATTCTAGGGTTTTTGTACCACTCAAACCCATCACTCTTTATATCTTGTGAACATTTCTAATGGCTTTTGAGACATTGCTCATCTTGGCTTCACTTTCATCTATGGTCCTAATTCCAGGGTTAAGTACCCTACCCTAGTATTAAGTACACCTTAAGTCACATCATCACAACTTGTTTTGAAATTTTACCTAGTGAATGCATTCTAGGTGTAACAAACAACATGAAATGTCAATGCTTATGATGTCATTCTCAAGTTTTAGTGCCAGTAACACTAGGGGTGTTACACATTACTACACTCAAACAATGTTAGATATTACTATACCACTAGATATTACAATCATGTTCCTCTAGCTTAACTCGATCTAATTCAATCATTAGGAAATGATAACTATGTGTAAGCTCTACGTGTCTTAGTTAAAGTTCAATGCTAAAAATAATAATTCTAAACTAAGTGGTCTAAGAAATTTAAATCTGGAACAAGAACAAAAGCACATCACTTTCTAGACCACGCGACCAGATTAAATTACATACCACTCCAAGCTATCATATATAGCATACCATTAAATAAAACATCACAATATTCCTAGATCAAGTACGTAGAGTGTCGTCAAACATTACATCTTCAAATAGCCATCAACATCTATTTACGACTGCTATCCCACCACTAGACATAGCATATAATGACTACTAGCAAAGCATTAATTTCCTCAAATAAACTAAATCGGCACAACAACACTGTTAGAACCTATAAGCTACCTGGATAAAATACTCAATCTATCTTTTATATTATTAATCCACTCACGCTAGTATGTACGTCTGCCAACACATTCTTCATCTAACTCGCATTTCTAACATAGATTCCACACGCCTATGAAGCGTTACTTCACAAACACGAACCTACCCAAATCACAATATACAATGAAGCATTTTAATAAACACTTAATACAACCACAACGCACGGTTGCTACCGTCCAGAGAACTAACACAACTAATATAACTAATTAATCCAATCCTTGAACCAATAGTAGGAACTAGCGAATCAGTGTACTATTACTAGTCGATACAAAATTCATGAGAACGATGATGATTCCAGTTCAGACCATCCATCAAGCACTTAGCGCGCGATGAACAACGTCCTTCTCGTCATCGCCCAATAGCTAGAATTCCACTTCTATCATCAACCTCATAACATCACACAACACAACGACATGACAACGGATCTAGCCATAATTACCAAGCGCACACCTACTAAATAAAAGGATCATCGCACTAACCCATTAATTGATTTAATGATCAAATAACGCATCCGCTCACCATGACCAAAATGATTTGATAATCGCAAATCGACGATGAATCATGGTTCGGCCGTTTTGCCGAACACCAAGCGGACGCGACATGAATCTTCACCGTCTACACACTCTAGCCTTCCACAATAGTCATATACTGCTACACACACATACCATACCATCACAGGGAAATACAGATCACTACGACACACAGATTGAGATGATGTTGATCATAAGGTATTTTTCGAACACCCTACTTGTTGTCCTAACCATGGACATCGGTAGTGGTTGCTGGTATGAGACCACCGTGGCACCATACGAACACGCAGCGGAGAGCTCACAATGTGAGGGAGAACAGGGATGACGATGCATCAGGGAGCCACGACCACGAGCTTGACGAGAAGACACACTACTGTTGTAGGGCCGGATCGGATGAGGGAGGTTAGGAGCGATGCATGTCTAGCGACTGAGAGGAGCTTGGAGGGCAAGACCTACATGAATCAAGTGCAATAGATGGAGAAGCAGCTAACGCACGTGAGCATCAGGGAGCCGGCGGAGGTATCGCTGGCTGGACCAAGGCGGACTCGCTCACGCAGAGGACGCATGAGGGAGATGCTGGAGTGGACACATAGGCGATGGGGATTGTGAGCATGAGCTAGGAGTTCCACGAAGGGGTCGCAGTAGGGGAAGCCGTAGCGCGCGCGTCCAAGGAGAGAGGGAAGCGCCAAGGGCAAAGAGGCCGAGCAGAGGAAGGAGCGGCTAGGCTGGGCGAGCTCGAAGCCGCACGCTGGCCAGGGAGCAGGCACGGCTGCCATGGCGAAGAGCTGGAGATCGAGCGCTGGGCTAGGCAGAGCATAGGGAAAAGCCAGGGAAGAGCACGCGGCAGGGGGAGAAGACGAGGGAGGAAGAGCTCCGCTGGGCACGATGGAGCTTGAGCTTGAGGGGAGCTGTCCGAGCGCCATGGGAGGGAGAAGAGGCTGAGCAGAGGAGCTCACGGCTACGCGTAGGGAAGACCAGCGAGCTCGCGACACTAGGGAATCTGCCGGTGAGGATCCGAGCTAGAGCTGGGAAGCATGGGCGCGCTTGAGGAGGGAGACAACGAAGGGGAGGAGCCAGACGCCATGGCTGGGCAAAGCGGAAGGAGATCGAGCATAGGGAAGGGCGCGTAGGGAGCTTCAGGGCGCGTGGCGCGTGGAAGATAAGGCTGCTGGCTGACGAGCGATGGAAAAAATCAGGGAGAGGAATTGGCAGGAAAAAATCTGAGCGCGGCTGAAAATCAAGCACATGGATAAAGCCCTCGGATAAGCGGCGCAGGGATAAAGAAGAGAATATTTTTCCTTTCTTGCCTTTCCTTTTATTTTCTTCTTCTCTTTTTTTGTACCCAAAAATTTGAATAAAAACATAAACATCAGCCGAAGTCTAGGCTAGAATTTGAAATTCTAGAAATTTTATCTGTTATCTAAACACATTTGATTTTATTATCTTACAGAGTATGCTGAAGAATAGATTGGATCATAAGCTCGCACACGATTTCTCTCGGATAATGCGCGATTCAGATTATTTTGCCCCGAACATTTTAGTC